>MU132143.1:499693-531639 GCA_015039395.1 Ceratobasidium sp. AG-I | reverse complement strand
AGAATTCGCTCCGGGAGGCGAGAAATCGAGCATTTATGCACAATTTTCGACCAAGCGCCATAAATAAGCACAATAGCAAGTCCGTTGGCGGCGGATGGATGTCCCCACCTTTAACTTGTTGAGCCTGCTTGGTACGTTGATAGGCACAGGCCTTGGCCCACATCCTGTCCCGGAATGGCCAAGTCGCGGTACCGTGCTTACCGTATTTTAATTCTGGTGTTGAATGGCTCACATATGCTTCATCACTTATAGCGTGTACGTCACTAATCGCCGCAAAGTGTAGACCACGCTAACCCGAATCTTCTCTAAGGAAGCATTGTGAGTTCTATTTTGTTCATTTCACTACCATTGCCTGTTGCAGCTTTTCCCTCTCACAAAGATTGGCTGTATGGGTTCTCTTCCAATACAAGGTCTGTGAAAAGTGCCCCTCACTCCGCCAATTCAAGTTTTGATTCAATACAATACATGCAAGAAGCAGACCGGCTTGCATGGGCCACCCTCACCTTGTATAAGCGCCGGTTTGTCGGGACTCCGGTTCAGAAAGCTTTTTTATAAAACGGCTGAGTTACTATTTTATTAGAAGATTCAGAAGTGTAGTGTAGCTAGAAAGCCATTTACACCGTTAATTTAACTTTCCAGTCCAGCATACCTCTCCACATGCGGTATAATTGCATTGTTACGGGGCAAGGGCGGGCATTCATGTACTACATTTAAAATCCCAGTGGGCACAATGATTTCGGTTTTATTTTGATATATGCAATGTCTTCCTGTGTGCTATGGAAGGGCTTAAACGATCTCCGCCTCGATCATCCTAGTTCAAAAGTGTTTGGTGTGGGTACTAGCGTCATCAGCCACTCATGTTGAGAGGGGCATGTTTTCCACCTCCCAGCAAACGCGCAAACGCAATCTTTCTTCAGTATTGAGGAGCGTGGCCTCATAGACTGGATGCGGTCTGTGAGGGACCCCGGGAGCTAATTGATAAACTGGATCTGGGGATCGGCCTGTGGCGCTGGGCGTGTTGATTGGCTTTTAAATACATACATCTAAGCAAACACAGTGGGCAACGCATTTATAACCACTAAGCCGCAAAACGCAAAGCAAGCACTAGTACAGACGAGGTGGGAGCGGCGAGAAGGATCCAAGGAGCCGTATCGAGAGATATACCAAAACGTGGTTTCTTTCCGGCGATAATCTACAGAGGCCGTCGATACGCCAGCACCCTATGACTGGTACTTTGGTATCACTTGGTATCTCTTAGAGCGTCAACAATAGTAGCGAGGCAAACAGTACTAGCGAGGCAAAGTGACGTGCATGTTCAACGTGTAGGACCGTGTGGGCAGAAATCCAATAGTTGGGTGGTAGCGAAGACTGTTTCGCTGATTGATTTCTCGAGTCTATCAGTCGTAAGCCAATGGCCCCATGCGACATTGGTGGCTATGTTCTTTAAGCGCTATAATTGTCCACGCCCTATAAAGACTTGCCAAATGCAAGCTTAATTTCATCACCCCCAGGATGATTCTTAATGTGAGCCCCCCTGGCAGATTTAAGGCTACATAAGCATGTGCTGATCAACTTCGTATAGGTGATTCGTAAATTACTGTGGGAGCTCTGGGAGTGCCTTTCAGGTATCCCAAATACCTACATCCAGGTATGCTGAATTCTCAGTCTTACCTTAAACTACATGCCTACAACTCAAAATTCCTATGATGTAGCGTCTGAGTCCGTGGAGCAATGGTGCAGCATGCATCCCTCGTAATGTCGAAGAAGGTATATTTAGACTTTGATTGTACATAAGTAAGTAATACGTTTAGCTAAATCAGTTGTTTTCATAGGTGCCAATGATTTGACATATTCGGACGCCCAGCAAAAAGTACCATCGTTGATTACAACCAAAACAGTACGTGGGCAAACTACGATAATTTGGAACCCATCTGATTATTGACTAGCATATTGATGAGGTTATGGACTGTCTTGTCCAGCACGACTGTTGGGACATTACTGATGACATCGATTTCAATATTGACAATGAGTACATTACTCGTGGCGGCTTCGGTACTATTTATTCTGGCCAGCTCCGTGATGGGAGGCCAGTCGTCATAAAATATCTCGAGGTCTTGGCCAATCAAAGCTGGCCTCATGAGATTTACAATGACAACCTAAAGGTAATATTCGGGCATTGAGAGTCTGAATCGTCAATGTTTACTCGACTATTTCGAGCAGCATACAGCGCGCGAGCTTCACACTTGGTCCAAGTGCGATCATCCAGGAATTCTACCACTACTTGGCATGGCAAGGTTCAGAGGTCGTATAGCGATGGTGTCTCCCTTGATGCTTAACGGGCGATTGGATTTTTATATCGCGCGGAATCCCTCGATCAACCGTATTGAAATTGTGAGCATTTTTTGATTATTTACGGTTCGATCCAATAGGTCTTGCTCTATGTAGGCTATCCAAATTGCCGAAGCGCTGGCTTATTTACACAAAAAAGGGATTGTAAATTGAATGCTTGTCGCTAGCTTCGTGTTTTTATTCACTGAGGAGCTCGTTTCTTCAGATACACGGCGACATGAAAGCAGTATGTTGCATTTATACCCAATATTTCCGCAGTACTAACCCACGCTCCATCTAGGCGAATGTCCTTGTGTCTGAAAAAGGTCACCCCAAGCTGGCTGACTTCGGGAATGCCGTTGTAACACCGTGTACACTGGAGATGACTCCAGTGGAGTCTTTTGGCTGTTCGATACGCTGGGCGGTGAGTACTATAACAAATTTCGCTGTTCCGTTCAGCCAGGAGCCTGACCTGGTCTGATCACCAAGGCGCCAGAGGTTCTCGATGTGGGTTCTGAGGGACAAACAACTCATGCCGATGTGTACGCGCTTGGAATGGTGAGTCCTCTAAAATAGAATATCTGAGTAGGACACCCACTTAAATGATTATGATAGACACTCCTGGTACGCTTGCGGATACCAATCTAGCTTCTAGCTTGCATCTATAATAACACTGTCACAGGAAATATTCACTGGTCAGCTTCCCTATGCTGAAATGAGCGAAAGGGCTGTCGTATGTACGGTTGTTGTCCGAAAAGAACTACCGCCTCGTCCACACCTCTTCTGGCTGCCCGCGGACAAGGAATCAGCCGATAAGATCTGGAAATTGCTCATACAGTGTTGGGCACGCGACCCTGACACGCGACCAACAGCTTCCTGTGTAAGAAATCAGGTATGTAGACGAATTCCTCGATGGTGAGCACCGACTGACGCCGCCTTCCAAAGCTTGTGAAAATAGAACAAGGAATAGACCAAAGAGCAACCCTAGGACTTTAAAGTTGCTCAAAACTATGATAAGTTTAGATTGTCAGCTCACTTGCATCTTGCTTGAACCCCAAGTCCTCTGGCCAATTCTTTATCCTATAAGCATGCTTGTTTGTGCCCCAGCTATTTCACATGCAACCGTATTATTGTTAAGCTGTGTGTTTGTGGGCTCGATCGACGGCTTCGTGCCATGGATCTCGCTTAGCATATAACCATTTCCATTCTTGAACACCTTACACGCTTGGCAGTCATTTGTATCATCTAATATTGTTTAATTGTATCTTATCCGCCTTTCAACTGAAGTATAAGATTTCATTGCCAAATCTAAGTCAGCTATCACCCCATACCTATGCTAACTCCGCATTCTACTGTGCCCAGCCAATACACTATCCTTTCGCTTGAAACCTTCTTGACCGGGTTGATTGTGTCTTGAATACTAAATTCCCTCTTTCATTTGATTTTACTTCCCACAGGCTGTTTCAACTTCTCGAGCATACCAGTCGATTGACACAATCGCTCGTAAGGCCCCCTCACGTATATCTCGAAATGGGCGCAGCCAACATGGCTCATATACTGTCATCTTCACTTATTGGTCCAGTATATATCGTTGTATGTAGTAGGACTATAGGATATAGCGCAAGGGTGGCAATTCACCGGTTCCTACGAACTCGGCTTCATCTCAATGTATGCAATGTCTGCGCTTGTGTTATGGAGGGATTTTGGTGATCGTCAGCCTCGTATGATGTGAGAAGAATGGTTTTCATGGCGTAGCAAATGTGCAAACACCACCTGCATTCGAGATTGAGAAGCGTGCGCGCAAAGATCGGACAAACTGGATGTCATAGCCGGCAAGTTGCGCAAGGCACGTGGCCGACTTTCGGATGTATATAAGCAGACGCAGTTAGCAGCGCATTCATGATCACATGCCTTAGAGGGTAGATCGAGCGCTAGCAGCAGACAGGGACATTAGGGGAACCTCCAATCCCGGGCAAGCGAAGAACAAAGCAAACTCAGGCCAAAAGAAATATGTTTCTTTCCGGCGATAATCTGGAGGGGCTAGTATTTTGGTATCACCGGGTATCTCCTAGAGCATCAACAACAGTAGCGAGGCAAAGTGAGGTGCATGTTCAACGTGTAGGAATTGCCGTGTGGGCAGAAGTCCAATAGTTGGGCGGTAGCGAAGACTGTTTCGCTGATTGATTTCTCGAGTCTATCAGTCGTAAGCCAATGGCCTCACGCGGCATCGGTGGCTATGATCGCTAGGCGCTAAATTCCTTGTCTGCATCGCATGTCAAACCCTTTATGGGATTTTCCAAATGGAAGCTTGACTTTTGTGCCCTCCAGGATGATTTTCAATGAGTCCTCCGGGTGTGTTTCAGGCTATACATGCATGTTATAACCCACTCTATACAGGCGATTCATAGACTACTGTTAGATGTGGGGCTCGTAGCGCCCATATGATCACGTGTGGCCCTCACTATATGCGTACCCTGGCGCGTCCCTATTCCATTGGCGATCCTCGATCCTCGGGCTGTCGGCACCACCGTTCCCCTACCTCCTACCCCTTTGGGTATATAGTCCACTGCCTAGTGTATTTACCCTGCACTCTCGTTTCCTGTCTCTCCCGCGCCGTGCGCTTACGCTGAGATTTTGATTTTCTTAGTTTTCGCTCTATTGCTTGCGAGAGTGGAATAAGTATGATTTGAACGGGCTTGTAATAGTTACATGTAATGCATAGCATGGTTTGTCGTGTGTCCACCTAAGGCTGGCGTCATCATTGCATTACAAAGAGATCGCCAAGTCGATTCAAGAAGCGGCTAGATAAATCTCTCTCTAACCTCATCAAAAACTAGTCACACCGTGACAGTAATCGATTGCCCAAACACAACATTGATCGGCATATGGTCGTGGCTTGCTCTGTCAATAATGCGTGTTCACGGTTCTGCCCTTATGATAAGCCGAGTTCACAATTTACCCGTACAGAAAGGCGTGTTCGGGCTGTGAGTGGATGGCCCCCCGTGCTCAGTCTCCTGACATCAGTGTGTTATCGCTAGACACGTGGTATTGTTTGACATGTGTTTTTGTTGCAACTCCAAACCTCTGTTGATCAGAGGGCCAAGCGCATACCGGCACTATATTAGGTGGGTCTCCGAGTCGAAGGTCTCTAAAATGTCGGTCTGAAGCACTAAAGTGAGATCTTTGCATCCAACCTTACTCTAAAGAATTCTTACCCGTTATACCCAGACCGCACGTTATTTCGCTCGACCACTGCGAGTAGCTTGGAAGATCGTCTCAGGTGTGTTCCTTGCTTGTATCAAGGTAAGGTATTTCCAAGAAGTGAAGGATAATTCATAGCTGATACCAGTTTTAGCTAATTTAGACTACCACGAATGAAGATTTCAATCCAGCAAACAATAACCCGATTAAAGATAGCTGACTTTGGAAGTACCATTGTGGGCCCGTGCACCCTCGAGTTCACTCTGATGTTATCTTGCTGTTCAATACGATGGGCAGTGAGTAACTATCTAAAGTGCTCTACACAGCTTAAACTCTGTACTCATTCATTGTTGAGGCTTCTGAGATATTGGATAATAGAGATAGCAGAAACACAGCTCCCACCGATGTATATGCGCTCGGGATGGTGCGTAGATACATACTTCGTGGTCATTGCCGGATTTCGCTTACATAGTCCCTCATAGACGATCTTGGTGAGGAGACGCACAGCTCTCTTTTGTGAGCCGCGCTCACATAATCTGACTGCGACACAGGAAATTGTAACAGGGCGGCTTCCCTATACTGATAGGAACGAAAGAGGCGTTGTCCTCGCTGTCCTTAGGAAAGAGCTTCCTCCTCGGCCCGATTTCAAACTCTTGCTTGGCGATGCGGAATTAGGTGACCATCTGTGGCTTTTGCTCATGCGTTGTTGGGCGTATGAGCCAGGGGAACGACCTACGGCTCTTGAAATTAAAGATGAGGTAGGCATGTCCGCTACTAGACTTGCAGCGCTTGTCGTAACAATGACCTGTAGTTGACCAGGATTCAAAGAGTCGGGAGTGTAGTGAGCTTGTGAAGTCCCGAGAGCATTTAGTATGGGTTGCATACCTGGAGGGTCAAGATGAGTGACTTCACGTGCTGAGTTAAGGCGCAATACGTGTTTCATTCTAGGGGGACTTGAAGTCAAGTCATGCATAGTCTTTAATAAGCATAGAGTCTCCATATTTTATCTCATGGTTATGTATATAGTCATCATAAAGGCTGGCTGTTATAATTATTGGTCCTAATTTGTACACAAGGCCTGTTTTCTACTCAAAAGGAACACTAAAGTTGTTACGGGCAAATAAGGAACCTCTGCCAGAGTTCTCCACGCCACCCACATGCCATCCCTAAATCTTAAATAATAATTGTTCCCCTTCAGGTAGACGGAGCAGTTCTCACTTCTAGATAATAAGGCATAGTACTGGTGCATCACAAACAACGACGCGCATATGCCATGGCAGCTTAGCGCACAAAATAGTGCAAATTAGTTTCGTCACACTGTTGATACAGCCAGAGAGAAAAACGAATATCAATCAATGTGCTATCTAATATCGACTGTAGTCAGATTCCACCGCAGACCTCCCCCTCATCTGCCTCATATCCTCCTCATACTCCGCCTGAACCCGTTTCCTCCTCGCAGCATTATCCCGTACCCGACCCAACCAGTTCCACACCCCACCCTTCTCCTCAAACCCAAGAGTACCATCTCCGCCACCCCGCCGCGCACCAGCACCCTCCCATTCCCCACCAGCAGCATCCGAACGCAACCCCATCCCACCAGCCCCAAAGAACCCACGCCGCGTGAAGTCCTGAGAGATCGATCGTCGACCACCGTCTCCGAACGCTGAGCGAGGTCGGTCTCCGACGCTGGAACGCGGGCGCCCACGATCTCCTGGCCCGGAGCGAGGTCGGTCAGCAAAGTTAGACATTGGAGTGGGCTCTCCCAGATTGGAACGCGCAGTCTCAGCGAGGTTCGAACGCGGTGGCTCGTTGAAATCTGTGCGCGGCAGATCGGCAAAGTTCTTTCTTGGCGCGTCGTTGAAGTTGGATCTCGGCGGCTCATTGAAAACGGGCCTGGGCGGGTCTGAAAAGTTTGCCTTGGGAAGTGCGCCAAAGGTAGTTCTAGGAGGTTCATTGAAGTTGGTTCTAGGAGGGTCGTTGAAGTTAGAACGGGGAGGGTCGTTGAAGTTGGTGCGCGGGGGATCATTGAAGTTCGCCCTCGCCGGAGGCTCATTGAAGTTGGTTCGAGGCGGTTGACCAAACGTCCTCGCCCCGATCCCACTCTGCGGCACAGGCGCCGCCAAAGCCGGTCGACCTCCAAACGGCCCCCCTCGCTCGCTAGCTCCAGACCCCCTCTCCCCGGCGCCTCTATTCTCAAACATATCTCTTTCTTTGGCTTGGCGGTAACCCGGGCGCTTGAACCACCCGTGATGGTGCGCAAAGTACATCAAGCCAATGAACCACACGAGCGCCGCGATGCCTCCGAGTGTCCCTCCGACAATAGCGCCGATGTTGGGTGTGCGTGCTGCGGCGGACGGCGCCGGTGATGACGTGGCCGTTGCCGACTGTGATGTAGTCGACATAGTCGATGTTGTTGGTGTGAACGATGATGTAGTCGGTGATGAAGTTGACAGTGGAAGTGTTGTGGTAGGAGCTGTGACTTGGATAGTGAGTTGTAATGATCCCGAAGGTCCTATTCCGATGACGTGTGAGCTTGAGGTTTGGGACATTCACAAGCAGGATTGCGCAGTAGGGAATTTGTTCGCGTAATATGCGAGCAAAGAAGCACAAGCAACCGAAGGTGGATGCTTCAGCGGGAGCAAATGTTCAGGACGAAGCGCCGGAATCAGAAAGACAAGACCAAAATGACCGAAGATGCGAAGGTAAGACCAAATGAACAGAGCGTGGATGTAACGCCAAGCAAGGACAAGACAAGAGCAGTTGTTACGATGTTGCTTTGGTGTAGACACGGTTGCCAAAGTAGATGAGATAGGCAGTTCGCAGAGACGAATGTGGTAGACAAGCGGAGGAAAGTCCGAGGAGAGGATGACCCAACAAGTATTTGTTGTTCGACCACGGTTTTCGAGGCACAATTCGGGTCCAAAGGTAAAACGCGCTACGAGAACGTAAGCGCATGTCAGTTTTGACAGACGGGAGTTACATAAACGGCGATGGAATAAGTGGGCAAAAATGTCTTGAATCGACGATCAAAAGCATTGTGTGAAATAAAGATGATCAAGGGCCGCCATCGCAGGCGGCATGGATGAATGAAGGGGAACACAATGGAAGCTGAACATTTATATTCACAGGACATTTTGTATCACAAACAAGGGGACGCACCTGGATTGTAAAACCGAGCGCCTCAACGAAGATCAGTGCGTGTGTGGTATCTAAGCGCACGAGCAGCCAGTCAGCGCTGAACACATAGTTTTCAGACTTTCAAGATCGTGAATGAATGATAATGATGTAGCGTGGGATAGGATAATAGCTCTTCAGTCTTGTCTTCTATTACGTGATAGGTGATCTCGCTGCCGCCGTCAAGATACGGCACCCGACATGTCGCCCACACGTCACACCACTCAAAAGATAGGGCAATGAACTAACGCTTGCCACCCAAACCCAACTATTAAATATACTAACTCACCTTGCCTTAGCCTACAACGTGAACGAAGCTCCGAAAGGGATGTCGCTGGGTGAGCTCGGGGAAGAGCGCGATGTGGTAGTACGTCAAGCTGTGGTAATGCGCACTACCAGTCAAACGAGCAATTCAGCAGTCAAAAAAAGAGTGTTGGTATAGTGAGCAAGTTGGGTGCTACGAGTGAACAAAGCCCGCGAGAAAGTCGGTTGACGTCCCCGTCGCGACGAGATATGTTCGAATCCCAACGCCTTCCAGCCCCTTCCTCAAATTTCGCCGACTACGAGCAATAAAAAGGCTAGAGTTTCAGAGACTCAGCCAGGAGAGTACCGCAGCCTGCGGTCGCCGTCAAACAGGCATCGGAATTCTTTCGTTGTGCACATCTCAGGTTCGCAATTTGCAAATAGATGTGTATCCATGTGGGCGGGTCACGTGTAGTGGTGGGGAATGTTTACGGTTTATCTTGGCTGCCAGGGGTATCTTGTGAGGGCGTTATCAGGCATGCCTATATAGGCTAGGATGCTTGTGAGAAATAGACGTTGACATTGAAGCGCCCGAAAGGTTAAAAGTCTCCTCTTCGATCTGGGCACGCAGCGCATTGCACCATCAAAAGCGTTTTGCAAGCTAGCCTGTCCAGTTCATGTGCACAAATATCATGTATAGATGTGGTAAGGGGTGAAATACAGCATAGTCAAGTAACAACTGTAGATCGAGGATATATGCGAGGCGGTTTTGGAGGGGATGAACAAAGATGGCAAGGATGGGTGGGATGAGCGGGATGAAAACAAGCAAGGTACGATAAAAGTGTAGAAAAAGAGAACAGGAAAACAATGTCCGCGTGGAGCCACCAACCCAGAAAACAAGCATAAGTTGGTGACGTACAAGCATGAATCTGAAACCAAGAGCAACAAAAGGGAGTACGAGTCCCGAGAACAACAATGTCAGCGCGTAACACTTTTTGAACCACAAACTCAAGCCCAGAACTAAATGTAAGCGTAAATCTAGTATCCAGTCCAAACAGATCGACCCAGTGGGGCACGTGGAACCTCTCACGCCTCTCAGCCTCGCCCCCTATCGCATACCCCTATTAAATCATTCGATGGCCTTCCTGACTACTACTCCCTCTCTGCCAAGCCGGTCTGCCCCACTCTCCAGGTCCCTCCTCAAGACCATTCGTCCGCGCCCTAACCTCCCTCATATCCTCCCTGTACATCCTCCGCACAGCTCTCTCCCCAGCGCCTCGTCTCCATAACCATCGAGACACTCCAGCAAGCACAACCAACGCAGCTACACCTCCCAACGTCGCACCAGCGATCTTTCCAGACGGGTTGGTGGTCGTTGTCGTCTGTGGTGAGGACGCACCCTCGGGAGCCGGGAGCGCCGTGAGAGACGCGGTATGCGTAGAAGTGGGACTGGAGCTGGGGGTGGCGCCCGGTGTGGTGATCAGGGACGTGGGATCGGCCGTCAGGGTACCGATTAGTGTCCCAGTTTCGGTAAACACTGCAGTTTGGGTGGGAGTCGTGAGGGTCTCGACGTAGGATGAGAACGTCCCGCTCAGAACGGCACTGGTTGTCGGAAGAGGCGCATCCGAAACAGACGGGAAACTCGTAGGGACGACATCCGACACGCTGTTGGAGCCAGTTACGATCCCGGTGACGGTCGTGGATGGGAGAATGAGCGTCTCGGTGTAGTATGAGAATGTATTGGTTGAGGCGATGGAGGTTGGCTGGGCGGCTGATGATCGGGAAGTTGTGGGCCGAGTAGTGGGTGTGGGTTCTACCGAGGGAGATACATCGGTGCTCGGGGTAGGTGTAGGATCCGGGGTTGGAGTCGGAGTGGGCGTAGGAGTTGGGGTTGGAGTTGGAGTTGGAGTCGGTGTAGGAGTGGGCGTTGGAGTAGTGACAGGCGTGGATGTGGTAGGCCTCGAGGAAATACTAGGAGTGCCCGCCGGTGGTCCCGTGTAGATCTCCGTAATTGTCACAGTAGGTCGAACGATGGTGCTCGACCTAAGCGAAGCACTGGTAACTGGAGTGGATGAAACGGGCGCCACGGTGGAAGAAGTTGCGGGTGCACTGGAAGAAACTACCGTTGTGGCCGCAACGGGATTGGAGGCTGAAGGAGAGTTTGACGAGGACGTCGTGACTGGAAGAGAAGTTGAAGGAATGGTGGATGTCGTTTGCACTGGCACTGGGGTTGTCGATGCACCAGGCGCTGAAGACGAATCGGTCTGTTCAACAGAGAAAGGACGGGAGGTAGATTCATGAACAGAGGACGAGGGAGTTGGGGTAAAAGTAGTAGACGTCGGGGCGGTTGATGTGATGGAAACGGAGGAGGCGGAAGAGGATACGGGAGTGAACGACAGATTGTTTGAGGAAGTGGATTGTGAAGGCGGGATCAAAGTTGTGGTTGAAAGTGCAGGTGAGCTTGAGGTGATTGGACTCGAGGTAACAGCACTCGTCACCTTTGTCGTCACGACGCCCGTTGCCGTACTACTTCCGCTCGCTGTCTCGCTCACGCTGGCGGCTGGATTCAATTGATTAGCTCGTGGATCCAGCCCCGATCAAAGTTGCAGGGCGACTCACCGGCCACGGAAACAACGTATGGGAGCGTCGTGGTACCAGATGTCGCATACGATATCGTGTATGTAACATTGCCCGAGGGCTCCGGGAGACACGTCGGGGCCACATAAGATGCTGTACCGGTACTCGTCCCTGTGCTGGGAGGGATGCTGCAGGGTGGAAGGGACATTTTGGGTGGGATGGACTGTGCTGGTGGTGGCTCTGTGCTAGCTGACTGCAAGGTTGGCGGTTGTCGTCGTTGCCAACGCAGAGATACCTCAGGTGACTAGTCGGGCGCGGGGAATCGTTGGAAGAAGCGGGAAAATAAAGAGCGAAGGACTGGCAGATGACGCGCCGAGCCGCTGGGCTTCAAGGAGGAAGACTTGACTGCGGACGATGGGAGAGTAAGGATATATCAGCGGGCCGGCCACCAAAATTCGGAGAGTGGGAAGGACAGGGCAGGGCGTGCATCCAGGTTCGAGTAGATATGGGCGGGCTAAATGAATTACAGACGTCATACCTCGTTCTGTTATCTTTTACAGTATCCTTGTCCTCGGTGTCGTCGAGCAGAGAGGGGAACGCCCTTGTTCTGCGCCGCTCCTACATAAATGATAGCTGCTGGCAGGCTAGCATATGGCCCTGATTCGCGTACGAACCGAAGAAGCCGGGAAGCCCAGGCGATCACGCAGGCAAAAGGCCCCCGCATGGATTCGTGAGGCTGAGCAGCACCAACCATCACCACACCGAGAATAACTCGCTGCTGTACGCCTACTACAATATTCGATTCGCCCATTCGATTGAATCCATCGAATCTCACGCTATGCTCAGCCGACCCATCACCTCTCACCGGGGCGCCCACAGTGCGCCCGCTTTGTCCAGCCTAGCAACCCGAGTTGAATTCCGCACTAGGAAATCCCATTATTATTTTTAGGTTGAAATGTGCTTGTAGGGACCTGACTGCGGAATGCTCTTACTTTCCTGTAATGGATAATCCTATCGTGTCACATCTTATCTTGGCTTAACGAAACCTACAATCACTTCAGAGAAAGGCCATAGCATATATAATTGGAGAGGTTTCCTGCAATTGTAAACAGAAAGCGCTGAGATGAGCGCCGGCGCTGGGGTCACAAACACCAATAATCGAGTTATTCCGCCAACGGGTGCGGGGTTGTTCGATTACTCAATAGAACACCGATCCACGTTAAGAACGTTTACTATACAATTCATTCTCTGGCGATGTTGACACTCGACTAGCCCACAGTTTCAGTCTACATATATCACGTAAGCTTTGAAGCGGGGAAAGAGCGTTTGTTGAACGCTCCTCACGTGCGTGAGCTTAACAACCTGGTCCTTATGAGGCTGATATCTGATTACTCCTCCCCTTTGCCTTCAACTCCCTCCCTGGAGTTCCCGGCCTACGAACTCGGCCTAACCAGCACCGCGCACTACTTGCGTTCTGGATACTTCGCACCTGCTTAGACATCAGCTGGCTAACTTTGATGTTACCGCAACCCTAGGGGTCTTTATCTGGATGGGCTCTACGGTGCGCTGTTCGACGAAAAGGTCAAGCGCCTCGTTCTAGGATCTACGTATTGTGTCATGGCTGATGAACCAGAGTGAAATGCAACCGAGTCTACTATATTTCGGTGCAAACAGAGTTCGTGTTGATCACAAAATGACAAAGTCTGCTATGCTGTCTAGCTAAGAAGAGTCTCAACGTAGCCGGGCTGACGCCCGCACACCCTAGTATCCTTATGGCACATGCTCTCTCGGTCTAGAGTTGCTTTATTCTGCTGGGAGCTCACACCTACAAACATCGGCGCTCGCGCCCGGCTCGGCTGTATCGGGCTTTTGTGACAAACTGGTCGACAGCTTACGATATATACATTTGTTGTGTGCGACACTAAATATCAACAAATATTCTTCATATTCCTCTTTTCGGACATGACTGGGGACCGAGGCTTACCGTAATGACAGACTTCAAGTGCTCACGTCACTCGTCCGTTAACCCGGTGCTCTGATGTTACCTGATAGATTTTGATACTGAGAATGTGAGTCTTTATAATCGATCTACACTGAAGTGTTAGGACCACAGGTTTGGGGAATCGGATTGTGCCGACTTGTGAACAGTTGGATCAGCCTGATCCTTTGATATCTCCAGGCCCAGAGCATTTGTTTGGACACATTGGATGGCACGCCTTAATTCGTTGGCCACACTCGGATGTGAGGACAAGCGCTCTGGACAGCTATCCAGTGTTGGGTGTGCAGGTGACGTGGTGAGGGGGCTCAAGGTCCTGCGCTCCTCGGTTTCTACAGGTTTCTGACAGGTTGTCAACCCCTATAGACTCGTTGGTGTGGGTGCTGCTACTTGGAACCGAACTGATCGACAAAGGCGTCTAGGTTAGAGGGGTCGGTAATATCCTTCATCACCGAAATCGGCTACCTAGGAGTTCTGTACTGCATGAATGGGGAATTGCATTTTTGTCTCTTCTTACTTATCTCTAGAAGAGAAGAGACCTCCTTGGGCACCCCCGATCGTACGGCTCGCTCTTGTCGCCATTTTCTGTGTACTAGATGCTAGATTAATCAAACCTGTTTTGCGTCATCATGTTCCCCGGGACCCGTGCTGGTTCTGAAGGTTTGCGTCTCGTTATGCGCAACCGCAAGCTGGTCTTAAATGGTTGAGAACCCACGCCTCCCATACGGAGATGATTCGAAGGAGATGCGAGAGCTTTCGGCGACTGTCTAGGCAACCTATCTGTTAAGCTGAATACTGTGGGACACAGGGGAAGCTTTTAGGTGTGTCTATGTAGTATTGACCCCCAAAAAGGGATGCTGGGATGTACACTTCCTCGCTCGACCATACAGTGCTTCAAATACCGGCGCTCCCGTGCATGTCACTGAAATGGGACCCCCTTATACCACCGCTTCGTTAAGCATCTGCCTGCCTTATTAATGCATGTCAGCTTTTGGGGAAGTGTTTACAGGCAAGGGGGCCCTTGAGGTATTAAAGAGCACTCCCTTACCTCACTCGTTTTCTTTTTCAGCGATAGCACCCTCCCCCTCCCCCGTTCCGCTCACTTGCTGCCAAAGTACCCATGTCTTTACAACTACCTCCCATCCACCCATCAAATCAGCATATATTTTACTTATCTCAACATTCATGGGGGTGGCTTTCATGGGGATGAATTCGTTTGTGAGCATGTATACCTACGCTACGGGTCTATTACGCGTGGATGATGGTTAACCCAACTCCGTGAGAGAGTCAACCATCACCGCACCTGCTTTCTCCATTTTCTCGCATACGGATGAGCCCTGATGGATTCTTTGCTTTGTACCCCTTGTGATATATCTCGCCGTCCAATGGGGTACGCTGTCCTACAACCTGAAAGATACAAGGCGCCAAACACGAGCACCCAACTTACTCCTTTTGCCACGTCACTTTGCACTGAATACGCACCCAAGCAGCTTCAACATTCTCAAACAAACTCTAGAGCGATGAATCTTATGCACTCTTTCCGTGGGATCCCGGGCGTGGGTCATGATGCATCTTCGGATGAAGAAGGAGAGCAAGAGTTCGACGACCCCCTGCCTCAGCCCCAAGCGGATTTTCCACCAGAACTACCAGGCATAGCACAGCAGGAGCAAGAGAATGACGGCCAGGTCAACGCCATCGACGCTGTCGTGACTCCGTCGAACAACTCGGTGTGGGCGACCGGTGCCTTATCGGCTCGCTCAATTTTACTCTCGTGCATACCGCTCTTGGTGGTCATATTGGCCTACCTTGCCCCAATGGCACATTTGCTGATGATGCAGATCATCGACTCTCTTTCAGACATCCCACTTGTGGCTAGGTTTGTTGAGAGCTTGACCATATGTACACACCCGAACTTACCTTGAAAATGATTGTTTTTCAGTCAATCACGGCATGCACAGTCTTTTGGATGGAGTTTGTCGAGGCCAGAGTCTGAAGCATGTAAGCCTCAAGCGATCTGTGTTTTGCACACCTGCTAATATCTTAGTCTCTTTCTTTGCGTTTTATTAGTGGCTAACCTCAAACGCTGGATAATCTACCTTTATACACTCCTGGGGGGTCTCTACCTTCTGAAGATTTTTCGCACACCTGCAATGAATTGCTGCTTGACGGCAAATAGGGCGGCCACTGAGACACTCTAAGGATTTTCTACGTATTTTGTGTGGCCTCGTACACAAGACCAGGTAAGCCGCAACAACGAGTCATATGTCTGTCGATGCTGAGCATATGTTGAAAACAATATTTTCTGCAGCCAACACCATTTCCGTTGTTCCAATTTCTCTTAATCCCAAACGACAAAGCTTCCTTTACTTTCATTGATTCCGAAATCACACAGTCCTTCCTCTTTCTTATATTGGCGCTGGAAATGCTGAGTTGTGCCTCGAGTGCGCACGACGCCGGATCCTCATGGCGAGATGCATTGCGGCTGTGGTATTTTGAGTACCACGGTCTTCTACTTTTTTCATGTGTTTCTGGCACTGTGCGTACGTGGTTCTTGGCAATGCCTTGGTAGAAGAGGGTTCATTGAGATGCGTGTGTATATAACTAGACGTTCCAGAACAACAGGCTCTATCTCACCCGAGAACGAACCTTTCATTAATTAGTGTCCACTTACAACATTTTATGAGATATACTGTACGAGGAGTCTAAGCAACACCGAGGAGGGATACAGTAGAACCTCTCACTTCAGATACGATCGAGACATTAGTGGATTTGAGCTGGGCCGAAAATTGCCTATTTTCGGTCTACAAGCGCCGAGTAACGCAAGTGCTGGGGACCGAAAAACCATCCCAGAAAATAACAGCTGGACCAAGCGGAGTGAGGTCTCACAAATATTTTCCTGACGCTGAGAATACTACGCATACAAAAAAAAATAGGCACAAAAAAGAGGCATAAGAGACAGAACAAGTCAAACAAGCCCAGGCTCAGGAGCGCCAAAATTCAGCGGAGCCAATTTCTTCTCAACCACGACCGGCAAAACATCTTTCTTAGCTCATTTAACAGTACTTAGCACAAGTTCGGCTACATTCAACTATGGAAGCAACAAATAACCTTGTCGAAGCAATCCCGCCTTGCCCGACAAAAACACGGTTTCCTTTGCAAGTCTATCCTTTCTCATTGAAAACAAGGCACCGTTTTGTAGCTTTGCATGTATTGGAAACATCTAAATTACACAAAATGCTGCTACATGACTCGGTAAACTAGTGGCAGAGTGGTGAACTCGCATTTCAGGCTAGGACTGAATTAAGCGCCTGGATTTCGGGCCGGTTCCACGCCGAAAACTGGGGACCGAGTTTCCGGCCAGCTCAAAGCGTCTGTTGTGTTAAACCTCTCAATCTCGATAAAAAAAACTGCAATTGCCAATGTCTCGATCATATCTGAAGTGAGAGGTTCCACTGTATTTGATTTCAGCAACTTTCTCGTAAATGCATAGTGTCGGGATTGTTTTCAAGAGAGGATGGGATCGAATATCTCCGCAATGTACTGCCTCTCCACTCACAGTGATGGTTTATAAACTCGCCAGTGAATATAAATGAAGGGTTGGTACGAAAGGTTCCCGCTGAATCTTGAGCGCTTGATGACAAGGTCCTAACATAGCTATAAGCTCCACAAAAGATCGGGTTATTCTGTGCTAGCGGGTGCAAGGACGTTCAATTACTCAATAGGACACCGGCCACGCCAAGAACGCTTACTATACAATTCATTCACTGGCGATGTTGACACTCTGTTTCAGTCTATATCACGTAAGCTTTGAAGCGGGAAAAGAGCGTTTATCAAACGCTCCTCACATGCGTGAGCTTAACAACCTGCTCCTTATGAGGCTGATATCTGATTACTCCTCTCCTTTGCCTTCAACTCCCTCCTTGGAGTTCCCCAGGTTACGAACTCGGCCCAACCAGCACCACACACCGCTTGCGTTCTGGCATACTTCGCACCTGCTTAGACATCTGCCGGCTAACTTTGATGTTACCACAACCCTAGGGGTCTTTATCTGGATGGTCTCTCGGCTCGGTGCGCTGTTCGACGAAAAGGTCAAGCGCCTCGTTCTGGGATCTACGTATTGTGCTATGGCTGATGAACTAGAGTGAAATGCAACCGAATCTACTGTATTTCGGTGCAAACAGTGTTCGTGTTGGTCACAGAATGTCAAAGTCTACCATGCTGACCAGCGAAGAGTCTCAACGTAGCTGGCCTGACGCCCGTACACCCTAGTAACCTTATAGCCTATGCTCTCTCGGTCTAGAGTTGCTTTATTCTGCTGGGAGCTCACACCAACAAACACCGGCGCTCACCCGGTTCGGTTGTATCGGGCTTTCGTGACAAACTAGTCAACAGCTTACGATATGTTTGTTGTGTACCTCAGATCAGATATCAACAAATATTCTTTATACTCCCCTTCTCGGACATGACTGGTGACCGAGGCTGATCGTAATGACAGATGTCATGGCACTTGTCCGTCAACCAGGCGCTCTGATGTTGCCTGATGGGGTTTGATACTGAAAATGTAAGTCTTCACAATTGATCTGCACTGAAGTATCAAGTCCACAGGCTCGGGTCGTCGGATTGTGCCAACTTGTGAACGGTAGGTCGGCTTGATCCATTAATATCACCGGACCTAGGAGCAGCTCCTGTAGATTAGTTGGGGCACATTGGATATTGTGCCTTGATTCGTTGGCCATACTCGGAGGCGAGGACAACCACTCTAGACCGCTATCCAGTGTTGGGTGTGCAGGTGATGTGGTGAGGGAGCTCGAGGTCCTGCGCTCCCTAGTTTCTACAGATTTGCGACAGGTTGTCAACCCCTATAGACTTGTTGATGTGGGCACTGCTACTTGGAGCCGAACTGATCGACAAAGGCGTCTAGGTTGGAGGGTTCGGTAATGTTCTTCATCACCGAAATCGGCTACCTGGGAGTTCTGTACTATACGAATGTGGAGTTTCGTTTTTGTCTCTTCTTACTTATCTCTAGAAGAGAAGTGATATCTTCGGGGAATTCCAATCGTACGGCTTGCTCTTGCTATCATTTGCTCCGTACCCGATACTAGATTAATCAAAGCTGTCTTGCATGACGGTATTTTCCGAAATGTCTGCTCGTTTTTAGGGTCCATATCTCGTTGTGGGCGGCCGTAAGGCGGTCTTGGATGCTCATGAACACACACTTGCCAGACTGAAAAGGTTTGAGCGACATGTGAGAGTATCATGCGGCTACCTAGGAATTTGAGTGGTCAAACTGAATCGCATGGGGTTTGCGAAAACCCTCGACGTGGCACTGGATCCCACCAAAAAGGGCAGTGCGATCAACACTTCCACCTGACGTTCTCGCTCAACTGCTCTGCACTTCAAATGTAGGCGCTCCTGAACGTGTCACTGATGAGGACCCCCATACACCACTGCTTTGTTAGGTAGCTGTCTGTCTCGTTGATATATGCGGGCGTTTGGTGGGTACTTGCGGGGAAACGGATACCGGAGGTTATAAAACAGCACCCCTCACCTCCCTTGTGCTCTTTTTCCAACAACACTGTACTTCCCCTCCACCGCTCTCTCCGCTTGCTCCTGACTTACCCATGTATTACCGCTCGAATGTAACGTACTCATCAAATCAACATATCTACCAATACCTCCAAGCTCCCAAAGACGCTTTTTATAAGGTTGAATCCATTCGTGAGCATGCACAACCGTAGCATGGTCCAAGATGAAAGTTAACCCAGCTCCATGCGAGAGTCAAGCGCGCCCGTCATCTCTCATCTCTCCTATGCCGGCAAGACTTGATAGGGAGTTTGGTTGGGTTTCCGTCCTTCTAGGCTGGATCTCACTATCCAATGAGGAACATTAGCACACGGTCGCAAAAATAAGGGCGCTTGAGATCACTGGCGCTCCCCCTCCGCCGTCCTGGCGCAGCCCGTCTCATTACTCGCCACGACATTCTCCTGCACAGACACCCACCGGAGTATCCCACACAACGCCCTACGAAGCCAGCCTTTATGAGTCTCAGACAGAGCCTGGAGGGGTTTGAGCATATTCCTTTTGATGACGACCAAGACGAGGCTACCTCCAGTGACGAGGAGGAGAACGAAGGCCTTCCTGTCGTAGAAATGGACATACTACCGGCCATGAACAATATAGTCACAGCGCTGGTTGAGCAAGATGTCCACGAAGAGGCTGGTGGCGCCCCTACGACTCCCTGGGAGCGGGACGTGGCTTGGATAGATCGCGTGCCTCTCGCGGTTTGGCTCCTTTTGCTGTGTCTACCTTTGTTGGTGTTACCAGCGACGCTGCTACCGCCGGTGGGATATCTACTCATAGAGATTGCCATAAATCTCTTGTGCGACACGTCGCGAGTGGTTTGGTTGGTACTCTGGTATTCCCACGTGTGCGTATGTACTAATTTTCAGCCCTTTTTCTATTCAGCCTTTTGCAATGTGTACAATCTCTCGTATGGAGTGTTTCAAGGAAGGAACCTGCAGCTAGTAAGCATCAGATGCTAAACGTGTTGTGCGCCCGCTAAATGGTCTCTTGCACGTGTGGTGCCCTTATCAGCGGCGCTTCTAAGCCACTGGGTGGGATACCTCTACGCGGCACTGTGCGGGAGATACATGCTGGATATTATAATCTCCATGTTACCGATACTCTCCTATTCTCAGTTGAAGGTATTTTTCGGGCGATCTAGTGAGCTCTAGGTAGCTGCGTATGGTCCGTCGACCAGGTAGGTGAGTTCCAAGTCCGCTTACGCTAAAGATACCAAGACGAACATGATCTTTGCTGCAGAACATCTCGTTCCTCCCGCTCAAGTATTCCTCTAGCCTCAGCGGTGATGCTCTGCCACTTTTGATGGAGTTGGATTAGCTCGTTATCTCTTCATTTCTTTTTATGGTCACCCTCTAACATTAACACCGAATATGTCAAGCACCGGCCCGCATGCTCACGGCGCTGCATCCTCATAACAACATGCCTTACAGTTATGGCTATTCAACTGCTTTGACTGCTTGCATTTGTTATGTGTTTCCAGCATCGTGGGCAGGCAGTTCCTTAACTATGCTCCGGAGTTCAATGGACGGAAGTGATTTTATGCAGGTTTTCTTGTAAATAGTCGGATTTCACAGGAGAATATAAGACCGCTAATTAAGTGCGGATTAGTATTGGGTCATTGCTTAGCATCCTAATAGACTGCGATTATTCACCGGAGTCTTACGGGGTTCTATATGGGGTCGAGTAGAGCTAATTGGAGCTATTTTATTTGAATTCGTTATATATCTCGCCTAAAAGTGTGATCAAAAGAGTTTCAACGAGATCCCGGTATTAGATACTGTCAAAGTAGCCTGTTTCTCTCCTTATCGTGGGATCCTACTATCAACCTAAACGGAGGGGTTATCCCAAGGTTGTACTTATTAGAGAGGTTGCGGTACGCGCCTATCCCGTTAGTCACGTTGCGGTCTCATAGCTATCCAAAATAAGACTTCAATTACAAATGTGTATACAATTGCTCCACAATTTAGTGAACATTTAGAACAGGCAGTGGAGCGTTTTGTATTGATAAATTGAATAATGCTATGCTAATGTTTTTATTACAACAAATAGAAGACCTGTCCGGATAGTCACGTCACCGCAACCCGACCAAACGGATAGGTGCAAATCGCAACCTCTCTATTAATTGAGCTGACTCATACTCATGTGATTTGGGCGCTAAGATAAGGATTCAACACAACTAGCCTCGCTTGATAGATGGACAATTGATTTTTACCATTTCTTTGCCGCTAATCTATCAAAATGGATCCATTTGAAGTCAGAATGCAGTTTCTAGGTCTTCTGCGCAAGCTGAACGCGTAAGTAACTTATTTACCGGGCAACACTGAGTGAATTATTCATTACTAGGTGGCAACAACAAACCCCAACGATGTCTCTTTCAAATCGATTTGTGGTGCTGCTGTTACGTTGCGGCAAATCACAAAAATCATCTCCTTCTCGGTGCTTTCAGTTCCCAACAATCCATTCAGAAAATCGTTGGTTACGCCTTGAAGCACTTTGCACGATGTGGCGAGGATTTATGGGACTGCGTCATGGAAGAATGTCAAAAGGTTGTTTATCTCTCAACTTCTCGCTTTTTATAACGTACTTACTAACCTCTACAATAGGGTTCCTTGAATACTCGGATGAACATACTCCACCTCCTCGATAACCTCTGCGAGACTGCGCTCTTGCACCAAACTGGAGTAACGATCCCGTCGTCTCAGGCGCCATACATTGACTACGTGACTCGTGATCTGGAGAAAATAGTGGAATTCGTGGTCCCTAATTCACGGGATGGCCTGATCAACTTTCAGAGCGCCAGGCAGGTAAGTCTGGTCTGCTGTTTATGGTTTCCTACCCTATTAACTGTCCGAGTTTTCGCTTTGGAAAGATACTCGAATCGTGGCAGACGAAGAGGGTATTGGACCCGATCGCCGTGTCTAATGTTGTCGATACGTTGGACGCGAAAAAGAACACGCGAGTGATTATTTTGTGGAATTGCTACTTACGCTCACACCACCTCCGCGTGTTATCTACAGACTCAAAGATATACCTCCCACACGATCACTTACGTCCGCATCGGAGAGGGATGAGATCTTCAAACGGATTGAAGAGGATCGAGAACGGGTGAGGTCGCCAGTCAATTAGCAAGCACGTCTTTATTTATAACTATTGTGACATTAGCACAAGCTACTTCGACAACGACGTTGGAATATCCCTACCCGCGTCGGGCAACCTTACGCCCCTCGCCTTGCGGCAGCGGTCCCAACCGCTCGTCTTCTCCCACTGAACCCTACCCCCGCCTCGCCGACCTCTCCTATCATGTCGTCTCATCTAACTTCTCCCATCTCCTCGACTCACCACCTAGATCCTAGTGTATCTCCTTCGACGAGCACAGGAGCCGGGACAATGCCCCCACCCCCGCCGAAACATCTGCCCCCTCGGCACGCGTTACGCAAGTCGTACACTGAGGCGCAGCGCGAGCGGCAACGACAACGAAACCGGACAGGGGGAGAGGATGCTCAA
Organism: Ceratobasidium sp. AG-I; assembly: GCA_015039395.1. Classification (NCBI taxonomy): domain Eukaryota; kingdom Fungi; phylum Basidiomycota; class Agaricomycetes; order Cantharellales; family Ceratobasidiaceae; genus Ceratobasidium; species Ceratobasidium sp. AG-I. The sequence goes on along the minus strand of MU132143.1, from coordinate 509,033 downwards.
GAAACGGCGTTGGATATCGAATTCGAGCAGGCTTGGGAGACGACGAGCGATTGGAACGAGGACGATGTGGACGCGGTCAACGAAGAATGGGGCGTATGTTGGGGAGACGAGGAGATGGAGGGCTATGAAGCGGGAAACGGAGAAGGGGGCAGTTTGGAAAGCGGGATCGGAATGGGCGGTGTCGCGCATGTGGGTAGTGGACATCTCGAAACACCTACGAACGGACGAGGGAGAGACAGTTGAGAAATCAACTGCTTGCAAAGAATCAACGCCAAAAGCCGGGCCGCTTCGGGTACATAAGGCGTCGCTTGGCTGGCTTTATATGGTTCCAATGCCTGTGCTGTGCGTCTTCTTCTTGGTGCCGCGATATGTTTGTTGGACTTACCTACGATTGCCGCCCGACTCTGTTCAACTCAGCTTATCTCTCCTGAATTTCTCCTGAATCTCACACGAATGTTACCCTGCATGCCAAGGCCGGCAGGGCTATGTAAATATGTTGACTGGCAGAAGCACCAAGGACTATTTTCTCAGCTCGGGATGGCTGTGTCGCGAATTTCTCGAAGAAAATCTGTCAATTTTGTCCACGCGGGCGGCGTGATTTTCCCGGGTGTAACCATGTGCAAATATGGTATATATTATTCTCGCGTTTGTGAGGTTGAAAGTCACTTCCCCCGTTTGGTAAGTCGTTAATCGGGGTGTCTGTTTTGTATTGGGAAATTTACCTTGACAACGCCAAGCTCTAGCATCTCATCGTCAACTATGCGTCCCTCACTACCCAACAATGGACGTTATTGGAACCCGCGCTCCCAAGAAATTGACGGCCGGGAGAACTCAGAGCTCGAAAGAGAAATTCATGCTGAAATTGTACCCCGAAGTCCTCGCGGCGGTGGAGGTCGAGGGGGCGGAGGAGGCGGCGGAGGCAAAAGTAGTGGTGGGGGCGGAGGTGGGTCTAGCGGAGGCGGCGGAGGATCCCGAGGGGGAGTCTCATTCGGAGGAGGTAAGTCCCTGATCGTCAACCCCAATGAGCTCGTTGAACGAAATGATTTACATTTGTTTGACTAAAGGCTCAGCCGGTCGTGGTTCTTCATCCTACAGCGGAGGGGGCGGCTCTCGCAGTACCATAACTTCAGGCGCTTTTGCTGGTAGAACTATCGGCGGAGGCACCCGAGGCGAGGTATACGGTAATAGCCGATATGGAAGTGGGTACACCTACTCAGGCGGATCCTCCGTCGCCGGGCGGGGCTTTCCATTTGGTTACTGGCCGGTGTACATGCCCATTGGTGGCGGTGTGGCATATTACGGTTATCGCGAGTATGGACCTGCGGATAATTCGAGTCGCCCGGGGGGCGAGATGCGACAGGCGATTGTCCGATCGACGAGTTGGCCGACGATCCAGGCGCGCGGATGGGTTCTTGAGGGTCGGCAAAGTGGGAATGCTACGAACTCGACGGCTCCGGCTCAGGTGAACAATATCACTGCTTCATATTATCTCGTGGGCGACGCAGATACTATATCTGTTGTGATGGAGGAGCTTGTGAAGACCTGTTCTGTTGTAAACAGTACGGGGACGCCTATCTACGTAAGTCTCTGTGTCTATGTTGTATTAGAACTTAAATCTGACCTACAAACAGGAGATTAACACGAGGGTACACGTCGAGCAGGCAGTTCAATATTATCGTGCTTCTTCGTTCATGCTTGCGCTCACATCGTACAACAACTCCGCAAACCTACCCTCCAGTGCGCCAGCCGACAATAACACTGCAGCGCTCCCCGCCAGTGCTGACACACCATTGCCGCCTGGCACCGACATGAACTTTTTGAATTGCTTGAACAGCACAATCGGAGCCTCCATACCAATTATGGACTCCGCTGGTATGAGGGCACTACCGGCTCTCGGGGGACTCAATGTAGTTGGGATTGTGTGGCTTTTAGTATGGTTGCTCAAGGTGTTTTGAGACGCACATCTTTCCTAGTATAATTTCGCGCCCGCTTCTCTTATTTTATATTCGAAGATGCCCTGTATTTTATTCTGTTCACTGCCCTGCTCGCTCATAGTCCAGTTTTCTTCGATTATACCACCTGTATGCGTATGAATCGCTAATTCAAACCCCCATGTTGCACGTGTGATCAACGGTATTGCGCACAGGATAAGCTATCTGCTTGCTGTTTTAACTGATAACATGCGCACAAAAGAAGCTCGTAGCTGGAAATCGTGCTGCGACTTCTCGACTGATCAACCTCGTGCTGATCATAAAAGCAAACGGTTTGCCGCCATTCTGGTGGCAGTTATGGCTATAAGAAAATCACGGTATTGCGCTGTGCGAAGTTTTAGAGCAAAAGAGGTATCGAACGTACTATTATATTGAACCCCTGTGGGTGCTCTGATTGTGCCCGGGTGTATGGGAGTACGAGCAAATTTCGTTGGTGGATATATGCGAAGCTAGCTTGATCGGTTCCGGAAATCTGTAATAGCTGAACCTCTGCGCACAGGTTTTTTCATACGATATTCTCGCACGTGCGGTCACACTTCAGCTTCGCCTGCTGCATCCTCCGTGTCTGGATCGGTACCGAAATAGGCGCCCACATGCTACCTGGCTATTCTGTACAAACTTTATTTTGCGAACGATCCTCGATTGAGGTCTGTCCGAACGCCGGCTCAAGCTCGGCAGATTACAAGCCAAATCAGGAACAAATAGATTTCCGCACAGAACGATGAGAAGCGCGATCGCCGCCCGAATTGATGACGGTAAACAAAGCTGTGCACAGCACCACGACTTTGGCTTGGCTCGGCGTGGAGTCCCTGAGGTCACCAGATATAAGCTTTCACTCCCCCACTATGAGCCCACCTTCTCCCCCCGCCCCCTTCACGTAATTATTGGACTCACACCTAGTTATCGACAAACATGAAATTCTCGATACTAAATAATAAACGATACGTTTATCATGAGGAGGTCGATAAAAGAGAGAACAAGGAACTCATACGAGAGTTGAGGTTTGTTCCCCGAGCGGGTGGACGGGGAGGTGGTGGTGGCGGAGGAGGCGGGGGCAAGGCAGGCTCTGGAGGTGGGGGTGGATCCGGAGGTGGATCGCGAGGAGGAGTTTCCTTTGGGGGTGAGTCGCTGTGCGTGACGTATCTTGACGTTTAACCAACTATTCTGCTCCAGGCTCTAGCGGCAATCGTGGTTCCTCTTCATATGGGCGAGGAGGAGGTTCCCCAACCACGATCTCCTCAGGCAATGCATTTGCGGGACGATCGATAGGTGGGGGCTCCCGCGAGCAAGTATATGGAACCAGCAGATATGGAAGCGGATATGCGTACGGCGGTGCTGGCTCGTCTGTCGCCGGGCGAGGTTTCCCATTCGGTTACTGGCCAGTTTTCGTCCCAATCGGCGCCGGAGCGGGATATTATGGATATCGCGAGTACGGGCCGTCAGATAACTCGAGTCGGCCAGGTGGTGCGATGCAGCAGGCGGTCGTCCGATCGAGTGAGTGGCCGGCGGATGGATCGAATTCGACTGCGAACAACGCTACTGCGTCATATTACATTGTCGGTGATGCGGACTCGGTCGCCGCTGTTATGGAGGCTCTTGTTAGCGATTGTTCAGTCGTGAACGCAACTGGGACCCCTGTTGACGTACGTCTCATTTTACATACTTGACGGCGGCCGAGTGACTAACCGAATCGTGCAGAATAATAACCCCACCGTTCATGTTGAACAAGCCGTCCAGTACTACCGATCCTCCTCGTTCATGCTCGCTCTTTCCTCCTACAACGACACAGCGAACTTGCCTGCCAACGCTCCAGCAGATAACAGTACCGCTCCCCCAGATACATCTGCCGATACGCCCCTCCCAGTAGGAACCAACACAACCTTCCTAACCTGCCTGAACGATACCATCGGCGCATCTGTGCCCATTATGGACGCCGCTCCCGGACAACTGCGCGCCATGGAGGGCTTGAACGTAGTCGGGATGCTGTGGTTCTTCATCTGGCTATTGAAGATGTTCTAAACTGTATAGTCCTTTACAATCTGTCACATCTCTTTTGTACAAAGCTGCGACCGATTCGCCGCAGAGATCAGTTTTACAGCAGTTGCGCAGATGTATCATATGTGTTGTCTCCGTTTGTTTCGTTGTTTGCGTTTTGTATACCCCGACTCTTAATTGTTCAATGCACAAAATTGAATTCTACTTTACTACGCTACACAAAAATGATCAAAGAAACCCGAAAATGTATACAACACCATATTCAATCTTGCCAGTTGAGAGTTCATATCCAGAAAATTATTATGCCAACGTCTAGAATTAAAGAGTTGTACGATCTTGGCCACTGAAAGCGAACATCAGTTAGCCGACAGTGGTGTGAGCGAATGGGAGCGGAGACTTACGCCCGGTGAAGGTAGGTGTAAATGGACCGGATAGCATTCGATACCCCATTCTCCTATTCCAAGCATATAGGATCAGCAGTCGTCCGCCTACTCCATACAATCCCACTTACCGCTCGAATCTTCTCTCCGACAGCTGCAGCTTTCTCTTTCATCACCCTACAGTCATCCAATACTCATGTGAGCTTTCTTCATAGAACGCATAAACATGGAACTGGTACGGACCTGTCAGATACAGCTCGCTTCAACGCCTCAGCCAGATCCGAGCTCGACAGACTCGACACGCGAAGTCCCGCACCGAGCTTCATCACGCGCGACGCCCAAAAGAATTGGTCCCTATACGCGATCAATGCATTCTCAGTTTTCCAGAACGAAAAGACAAGGGTGAGAGGTGAGATAACTCACCCGAACCATGGCTTGATAAGAGTCGGAATCCCAGCTGACCATGCGACGCATAAGTTACTCGAGATTAGTTTGGGAGGTGGGAAAGGCGTACCACGCAAAGATGCTCCAGTCGTCCCAGCTCCTCCGTGGTGCAGCGCGGCATCAATCTTGGGGAATAACCAACTACAAACAGAAACGACGAGGCCGGGCGCGAAAGCAGTGTCAGAAGAAGATTTGGACCACACGTTCGTATCACCTGATCACTTACTCGTGTGGAATCTTGTCGACCTACGGGTAAAGATTCGTTGAGCTCGTATATCGGCGGAGGAGGCCAGGTACGTTCACTCACCGAGAATACTTCGGGTGGAAGCTCGACCTCTGGCCCTGTGTCCTTGCTCATACGGGCCGACCAGCCTTTGCTCAAAATAGCACGGACATCACCTATTTTGAAACATTCCCCATTAGCCCCTCACACCTGAACAACATTCTAGAAGTATGATACTCACTCTTGACCACAGCTTTGACGATGCTCCGTGTCATGGCCTTGGGATTCGGCACGACAATACTCCCGAACCCAATATACACAAGCGGCTTGTTATCCGCCCGTGCCTTGTTGATAAAATCGTTCAACTCTTGGGATGGTTTCCAGTCTAGGTCGGCGTCGTCTAGGAACCAACTACGCATACACGAGGGCGTTTAGTCGGTTAATGCGCTTAGAGTGTATGGTTGTGCTTACTAGCCGCTGATCACAATCGGGTCTTTCCAGTCGAGTGGTTTGGGGACCACAGCCTGCGAAAAGTTGTATATGAACGGAATCTTGGTCTGCGCCAGGTGGGACATGTCGGTGTTGGGAAGACCGAGGTGCTTGCGGCGCCAGCGGTTGATCTGTCCAGACGTCGCTTGCCAGAACACATTATCGAACAACACATACTAGTATCCAGAATAGTTAGTACGCTCGGCGAGGCAGTGGAACAGGAAACCGACGCACAGTGGAGTAGTTGAACGATCCTGAAATCTCAACAGGGGGTGTCATGAATGCGTGAGGATAATCGTTTGTCCTTGTCCAGGGCCTATGAAGTGCAAATAGTCAGTTTCATCTGGAAGTATTGAGTTGTTTGGACGCATACATGGTAAAAGCGTGAAACAGCGGAATCTCTGAAAACTTGGTTCAGCGAAAAGCGAAAGAAACCGAGTTGAATAGCTTACTGAGAGCTTCCGCAATGTGGGCGCCGGCCATTGCAGATGGACTCTGGATCAAGACATCAGCGTCTTGGCATTGGTTCCACGATTCCAGCAACACTGCGAAACGCCAGTCAGTTCGTGCAAATGCTTGAGTGGCCTAATGGAGACGTACAATCATCGAGCCATTGCCTGAACTAAACCCACGAAAAATCAGTCTTCGCCCACACCACGACAATGCACAAAAAACTTACATGGCCCAAGCCCTCCTTGAAGAACTGCGGCGAAAACATCTACACCCTCCAGTTAGCGTCATTCCTTTATTGCGACAACCACAGAAACTCACCCGATTCTCAACACTAAGCTTCATAAGCGCTCCCGGATCGCCTCCCGCAGTCCGATGCGCAACTCCCCAGCCCTCGCACCACGACTTGTACTCTTCATGAGTCACAATCGTCACTTTGTGACCCTCTGCCATCAACCCTAGCGCAAGCGCGATATACGGCTGGACATCTCCTCGGGAGCCGATTGTGAGGCAGACAAAATGTCTATGGGGAATGTGGACGAGGGTTGAAGCGGGCAAGTTGATTGGTTTTGGGAGGCGCGAGAGAAGCTGTGGTGGGATGTGTACATGGCGAGTACGTTCGAGGGCCCTGCTGAGAGGAGAGAACATTGCTGGACTGTTGGCTGCGATTTCTTCGGCACTGGGCATATCAATCTTGAGGGCTGAGACCGCGCGCTCTAAGATAGGCGTCTGGGGTTCCGACCCAGCCGCAGGCGTAGGTGTCGTAATCGATTGGGGAGACATCATAGGCTGAGGAGATGTAGGAGAGAGTGGGGAAGTTACGCCATCATGCGCCTTGTTTGTCTCTGCGATCGCAGTGAGCTTGGTGAGCGCCTCGTCCCGCAACTCGCGCGAACTAAATTCGAATGTGAGGTCGTGCTGCCCACGAATTTGTATGCGCAGTCCAAAGACCCGCGGGGCGTAGAGGTAAGCCGTCGCAGCGCCACGAACAGAGGATATGGGGAACCGATATTTCGTGTCGTGAGAGGCGAAGGATTTGGCCCAGTAGCAGATGAATCGGTCAGAGATGACAAAGTACGTCGTAGACGAGACAGTTTTGCAGACTCTGCAGCGGGCGACTTTAGCCCCCAATACGTTAGTTAAATTCACCAGACGAAACGGGGAGCACTCACTCCACACGGCCTGGTGATCTCCCAACGCAAACATCCTCCTCACTTTCCTCTCCCCACTCGACATCTCTGGATGCTCAGTCTCGACCTTGACTTCGCTGCTCTCTGGAACCTCCTCCGACCCCGCGTGCTCGTCAAATACTAGCTCGCCCCAATCCATCACCACCTGCGCATGCGCCGGCGCGCCACTTTCCTTCCGCGCCTTGACCAACTTCCCAAATTCTTCCCATTTAGGCTCACGCTGCAAGACAGAGAGATGCAATACGTGCGCAAGAGACTCCGAGTCGCTTGATCCGAGGGAGTGGCCATGGAGCGATGGGCTAGGGGAGGGCGGGATGTATTGCAATCCTTCGACAGAGGACGCATTTGTTTCCCGAGACGTCACAGGCGAGAGGGCGGAAGTCTGTGAGGCCTGAGGAGAGGCGGTCGCACTCATAAAGTTCGTCCACGATTCGCGCTTCTTCTTTCGGTTCTCCCCTGCCTCCTTCTCTTTCTCTTTCTCCTTCTGCTCCTCAGCCGGCAACGTGCTGAACAACTCTTTCACGACACTCCCCAACCCTCCAGGCGTAACTGCATCATGTCCGTCAAACGACCCAAGCGTATTCTGGTGTTCGACCGCAAGACTGAGGATTGACGCAAACGCCGCCCACCACTCAGATTGGTACTCCCTGATTCGGGCGAGGGGTATGCAGATTCGGACGCCGCGCGACTCTGTCTGTGCATCTTCGGGTTTCGAGTCTGTGGATTTGTCGACGCCGTGTCCGAGGAGGGTTTTGCGGCGGTGACGGTAGAGATAAAGAGTAGCTGTTAGGAGAAGGATTGATGAGTAAGTTGTAGGCGAATTAGTGAGGGAATAACGGACCCTTGGTTTCTCGACGCCAATCAAGGCATGCCTCTTCGGTGTCAAACTCAATTTCCCGGATGATACTGCCTTCGGGAGTCGAGAAATGAAGCTTCATGCGTTTGGGATGAGTTGGGTCGTGTGGCTCAATGTCTTTTACAGACAACACTGGATGAATTGGCCGTGTTAATCCCATTGATTATTAGGAGGCTAATGCACTCACACAGCAAGCTCCTAATCGGTCGAACACGTCCTTCATCCGTCGAGTCAGGATAAGTTGTGATCATATCATGCGATAGTTCGATCCACACCCGGCGACGTCGCTGAGGATGCAAGAATCCGCTACGTGGCTCAAAGACAACACCATAACCGGCCTTGACGAGCTGGTTGTCCAAACCTGGATGGGCGCGGGAGAAGGCCGAGGTCGAACCGGACTCGGTGCTTGGTTCGGAATTGGGGAGAAGGGAGGCATGGAAGGTGATGCGGTGAGTTGTTAGGTGGATGACGCCGATAATCGTGATGTCGCGGAACAAGGCGCCGTCTGATTCCTATCCAGCGCGATAATGATAAGACCTCTGACAAGGAGGCCGACGTAAATTAAACTCACCAAGATCATTTCTTCGACCTCTCCGGGCAATGTCAGCTCACCAAACTCGTGCTGCAAAATCCTCAGGGCAACAGCCTGGTCAGAAATATTGGCCTTGACATCATCGCATGCAAAGGATTGTTTGTCGGAAGCCTGGGCGGCCCCCGTCTCGGTGGCCGGTAGGTCGGTCATCCTCGTCTCAGGAGTAATACTTGAAGCGTATTGGGCAAAACGCTGCAAACTAACGGTCGACCCTGCGCGCGAACGCACATGGGGGTGCAGAGCTAGGTTGGCGAGCGCGGTTTCTGGTGAGGGGAACCCATCTTTGTGGAGTGCGTTCTCCGGCGCCGTCAAGTCGACACGAATTTCAGGAGCATCGGCCGCCGATGCCTCGGAGGCCGGCGTCTCGATACTCTCTGCGTCAGAATCGGTCAAGTCTTCAGAGAGGATCTGGCTGTATTGTGCGGCAGCATTGAGGACTTGGAAGAACGAGGGTTGGCCAGCTGCGGTGACTCCGCTGTTAGGATCGAGCGAATTAGACCAAGTGCTCGAGTGACGACTAGGTTCGTGTTCATTAGGATGCACAGAGGACGAGCGAGAAGAAGATGGAGAGGGGGTCGTCCTGGACGCCATCTTGGCGGTCGTCGACATTGCAGATAAAGATGGATGGGTGACTGTACTAACGTTAGTCAGCGGGTTCCCTCCCGTCAGCAGGTTCCCTTCTGCTCCATATCTCCTCCAATTCGCGTCGAGAGCTCGAGCAAGCTATACA
>MU132143.1:233292-490515 GCA_015039395.1 Ceratobasidium sp. AG-I | reverse complement strand
ATCATGTCGCGAGTAGAGGACCACCGGGTGTCGCAGTCAAGGATGAGCTCAAGTGCCCGCAAGTCTTGCTGAAGCTGGGTCCATACGCCATCAATCCACTTGTGCGTGTAGAAACTGTGCTCGCGATTTCCATCCTGGATTGTCTTCTGCAGACCCTGCCGTCGCAAAGCATATCGTAAAGCAACAATCGTAGCCCGGCAGCGAGTAATGACATTGAGCACAAGTGAATTGAGGTAGGACTCGTAATCTGGAGGAATGGGGACACCAGCTGCTGACTGAACGCTGCGGAACACTCGAGCCGTGTTGGGTAAACTATTGAGGATCGTTTTGACAGCGATGTTAACGATGTGAGGGAAGCATCTGGAGGATTGAAATATTCAGAGACTCAGTTAAGTGAACAGAATCGACTAGCGCACCTTATTCTATTCCCGTGGCGGTCAAATTGTACTCCTTGGTTGCGCATATATTCCTCCAAATGCTCCATAAGTGTGTCGTTATTACTGGCATTATCGAGAGTAATTGTCTCCAACTAGAATGGGACCATTTATGATCAGATCGTACATCAAATAGGTAGAGCGAACTAACCTTTTCAGTTACACCATAGTCGTTAAGTACCTCAAAGAACGTTTCAGCAAGATTAGCGCCTGTATGGCTACCCTCAATCACTCGAAATGCGATTAGATAGTTCGCCATTCGCTTCAGTTGGTCGTAGAAATGGACAGTAATACACATAAATGAGCGTTGAGCTTCGTCCAACCAAAGGTCTGAGGTGCATGAGACCCGGCCAGGAGCATTCTAAGACAACAATCAGCTCAATGGGGCTACCAAATGGAAAGAGTATTCGTACTTACCTTTATCTCATTCTTGATCCGTTCCTTCTCCTGCTCGCATAACTTGGTTACATGCTCTGCGACCATGTGTCGATTGGGGATGTCCTTCGAGGACGCGTTGCCTTGTGCGATGTAGCTGAAAAAGCGCCGAAACCCTCGATGGGTCAACATATTGAACGACTATGAAGTTACATGATCAGTAAACCACATAATGGATGAAAATTATCACCCACTATATCGTCTTGAGCAAACCATTCAACTAGGTACTTAAGAATACCCTGTGGAGTAACTGGCTCGTTCACGTCTTCGCTGGCATTGAAACCTTCCAGTTTGAAACCTATTCGCTCACAGGCTGCTTGATAGGCACCTGCATGCCGCTTTCGAAGGTGGCTGCGAATAGCGTATGACACTCCGCCTTCGTCGTTATTCTTCCATGAGCGCCATTGGCCAAGTTTCCTATTTGATTGGGGCATAAAGTAAGTGCATAAGCTACGCATATATGCTAGTTGCGCTTACAGGCACTCTGTGCATCGCAACCGTGGCCCTGAAGGCTTTCTGAGGTCAACCATGCGATGGTTCACACGGTTTGCATCGGAAACGCATAGCTCTCCAACCTCTTCGCTGGACGGCATCTTCGAGAGGTGAGTCCCAACTACAAAGTACCAGCAATCGGTCGCACGAGAGGCGCGCGTCCGGGAGGTTTGCTGCTCGTAATGGATGTCAGTGTAGTATGTCTGTGGTAGACTATCAGCTGCCAGTCGGGCTTGATCTTGGTGTTGAGTCGCTATGTCTAGCCGGGATTCATCGGTGTGGGTGGTTGCGTGTGCCCGGGGTCGCTTTGCAGCAACCTGTTCAGAGGACGGCTCGGCTGCTCGCTTCTGACCGGGGTAGAGGTCCGGGCGGACTGTGAACGCATATAACGACTCTGAGAAAGGTACTGTTTAGGCAGAGTGAGACTTTACTCACGTTGGGAAAGGTTTGGATAAGTAGTTTGGTAGTGTGGGGGGAAGTACGGTTGTTGATAGTAAACCTGCTTAATTCAAACCTACTTAAATAATTGCGGGAACATGAAAGACTAAATGTGCACTGACCTGGTTTCCGTAATGAGTCGGAGGAGCATAAGTGGCTGATGGGTTGTGGTGCGTTGTGTATGTCCAAGCTGCCGGCTGAACATAAGGAGCCTCTGCCGGAACATTAGGTAGCGTCGACGAGCTAGCTAGTGGTTGATGCGGATGCAATGGACAAGAAAATCCGGCCCAACAAACACAGGTAGGTTGCATATGTTGAAAAAGAAAGAGGAAGGGGATATAGCTGGAGCAGTTGGCTCGGATGATGCCAAACTGTTTGACTCTGATAGTAGCAAGTAAAACATCCCGTCTGCTCACTCTGCTGCCTTTATACTACGGGAAAATTGGATTCAAGTCTCAAAATGGAGAATTCATGGTATATTCGAGAATGTACTCTACAGTCGGGGGTGCGCGAGAGGCGGGCAAGTGGCGGCCGCTTGGTCGCAAGAGGCATAGATTGAGCGGGCGAGCGGGCACTACTGGCATCGGGATTGCTTCGAAGCACAGCATGCGCCAGAAGATTGTTAGTAATGTCCCCAATATGGGGTTGATGTGAGCTATTCACCGAGCTCCGCAGTGGTGGCAGTGTCCCCGGGACTTGTTTACTCAGCACACCCGGTATAGCAAGCTCTCCGAAGCCGATGGCCGATCTCTCCACCCTTGAACTTCGCGAGACGGACCCTGAATCCTCCCTGATAGAAGCCGAGAAACGCCACATCTCCGAGGAGATTCTCGCTCTCTCTACCAACCCTACCGGGAACGATGCCAAACACACCCATATGCCACAACAGCCACTCGGCACGATGGTCAACCACGTTGCGATAACCTGAATCATTATTGAAGATTATTTCTCAGCTATGCTTCTAGTATTCTTGCCCCGTAAAGGAGCCTAGAAAACAAGGGCATTTGAAAGCTCCTGACCCAAAGTTCCAAATTCGGAGGTACTAGTACGGCACTGATAGCCCCGGATTTCCTTATCTTCCCAGTTTATCGCGCTGTTCCGCTAGATACATACTACACCGGGTATCAGAATCTTTCAGTACGCGTGGGCGACGCTCTACTCGCAGGACCAGACTTCCCCCATGACACGTGACGTCACTTCCCATCTTCCCCTCACCAGCTTCCCTGTCAAATCTGCTCGGCTGACCATTAGTTGATCATGGGCTGGGCAAATGGCTCGTGTGTGCTCCTTCAGGTACCTCCTAGAACCTTGTCCTTACAACGCTATAAAGGGGCGCGGGTGAGAGTGTTAACTCTGGTCAGACGATATCTTTTCAAACCTCGCCGGAAGCCACTTGAGAGTCATACCGGCGTCGGAGGTAAGCATGCGAAAACAACTTCGAGTCCTCCTCACTTCGAGTTGGCAATTGACTCCCTATTGTTAGTTTTGTTGCAATGTTGAACATGCTTTCTTCAAAACATTGGTCTCGTGTGCTCTTGCTGGCTGGCTTGATCCCACTTCAAGAATGCCACGCACAACAATACCTCCTTGGGGTTGGAATTGGAGATGTGACTGGGTTGGTCATCTGTGGCTCCATTTGATTAGCTATATGCTAACTACTCCACGTTAGACCCGTCGTCGAGACGAATATGATGGGATATGCAGATTTATCACAAACTGATACGGGTCTCCACATGAGACAGTTCTCGCGTGCGTTTATCGTCGCTACTCCAGGGACAAGCAACGCCAAGGATAGAATCCTCTTCATCAATTCCGATCTCCAGGCTGGAGATACGGCTATCCGCAGAGGGATTCTAGAGCGGTTGAACGCCCTATATCCAGGTCTGTTCTACATGCATATATGCTGTTTAGCGTTATTGATCTTGCACATCAGGGGTCTATACGGAAGCTAACGTTGCTCTCGTTGGCACCCATTCCCATGCCGGTGTTGGAGGTTTCTTGAACAACTTGCTACCCACTTTGACCAGTTTGGGCTTTGTGAAGCAAACCTACGACGCGATTGTTAATGGTGATATATTACTTCCTAGTGGACGATCTGCGTGGATCACTGATATATTACATTACCAGGAACCGTGCTGGCAGTAAAGAGGGCACATGATTCACTTGCCCCTGGAACACTTTCCCTCGGTAATACTACGGTCTTAGACACTAATTTGAACCGTTCGCCTTATTCGTACGCGGCTAATCCCGCGGCGGAGCGTGCAAAGTACCAGTATGATCAAGACAAGGTGAGCCATGCCAGAGCTACTCGCAAGCAATGTTCAAGCAGCTAATTAGTGTTGGGTAGGAATTGCATTTGCTCAAGTTTGTTGGCAACGATGGGGCTGCGCGCGGACTTTTGAGTTTCTTTGCGGTTCATGGGACTAGTTTATACCAGGTGAGTTAGAACAAACATCACCCGCCATTTGTCTGAAACGATCCGTTCAACAGAACAATACCCTGGTTAGCACCGACAACAAAGGAATGGCCGCCTATCTCTATGAAGGTATATACTTTATGGTCCATCTATCGAGATGCCATTAATGGATTTTATGAGTAGCCTCGGTACAACCTGAGGCGGCACCAGGGAAGAACACGTTTGTCGCTGGATTTGTTCAAGGTTAGCCATTTCCAGCTTCACAAGTGATAAATTTATTAATACCAGACGCAGCTAACGTGGGAGATACAACGTAAGATTGGTTCAAACACCTCCGACATGTATTAACTAACCCCTACGTTTACTTAAACATAGACCAAATACGTAAGTCAACTTCTAATTGTGTCTAATGATTTACTAAAGCGTTATTGCACAGCCTCGGTGCCTTTTGTGAGAGTCCTGGAAAAGCGTGGGATGGTCAGCCCTGCGAGTACCAAAAGTCGACATGCGGAAACGTTACCCAAGGTTGCCACGGCAGGTAAGCATCCATGCCATCAGCCCATACCTTCATCCGATCAGACTTGACTAATTGTTCTTGAATTGTATAGAGGTCCAGGCTTCCGCGTGTCTGATTTTGAATCGAATCGCATCATAGGAGAGAATCAGTTCAAGGGCGCTAAGACACTCATGGACGGAAGTTCACTTACGGCCGTGAAGGGAGCTGTGAGGAGTTTGCACACATATGTCAACATGTGCGTAAATTTTGACCAAGTCGAATGATTTACCGACTCATTTTTGGGTCTTTTTACGTCAAGGTCGAGTTACTCTTTCCCGCTAGCGAATGGAACGACAGTGCACACGTGTCCTCCTGCCATGGGTAAGTCATTTTATGAAGCTCTTTGAGACTGGCGCTTACGTATACTGCCGGATAGGATACTCGTTCGCAGGTGGGACGAGTGACGGGCCTGGCGCGTTTGACTTCACGCAAGGCGAGACAGCTGATGGAACCCAGTGAGTCTAGATCTTAGTATTTATTCCTCTTGATACTAAGCCTCCACTCAGGAACCCGTTCTGGGAAGTGGTGAAAGGTTCGTGTATCTTATTAATTTCTATTTTGTTGACCATGCTCAAGCAATTATTCGGATTTCCAGGTATCATAACATCCCCGCCAAATGATGAGCAGAAACGGTGTCAGTATCCCAAGCCAATTCTCCTAAATACTGTGAGTATCCATCAAAAATTCAAGCGGTCATTTCCAGTACTAATTGAATGCGACCGTACCCAACAGGGGTATACCAAGTTTCCCTATGCATGGCAGCCCGATATCGTAGACATTCAGATAATGCGAGTTGGCCAATTCGTTGTATTAGTTGTACCCGGAGAGTTCACTACCATGGCCGGACGAAGGATCAGGTAAGCTCAACTCTGAAATTCTGTGTGATTTCTTTCTAATATTTTGACACGCATATAGGGAGTCCGTTCGCGCTAAGCTTATTTCTTCCGGAGTTATTGGCAATGACGCATATGTTGTGCTTGGTAAGCATCCTGCCGGATTTGGCTATATTGCCATAAACTCATTGTATTTGAATACACAGCTGGCCCTGCGAACACCTACTCTCATTATGTCACGACTCGCGAGGAATACGGAGTCCAGCGATATGAAGGGGCGTCTACGATCTATGGACCATGTGGGTTTTGAATTGCACAAATTTACCCTGAGCCTATCTGAGTAATCCCCTCGCTAGTTACCTTGGAGGCGTACCAGAACCTCTACACTGGGCTGGTTTCATATCTTGCGGATGGCGCAACGACCTCACCTCCGACCGGACCTATCCCGGAAGACTTGACGAAGAAGGCCATATCCTTGCAGGTGCTCCAACGGTTTTCAGCTCCCCCTGAGCTTTAGGCGAACTAACGATTTGCGATTAGACGGGTGTCGTTTTCGATGCTGAGCCAATTGGGAAATCGTTCGGATCTGTTCTTACAGATGTGAACACTTCGGTCGCATACAAGGCTGGTTCGAAAGTCACCGCTGTATTCCAGGCTGCCAACCCCCGGGTATGCACTTTCGCTCATAAGTAGACCTCACGTTCTAATAGTCACTTCTCAGAACAATTTGCGCCTTGAAGGCACATATCTGACGGTTGATTGCCTCGTCGGGGGTGCCTGGTTAACCTATAAGACGGACTCGCACCCGTCGACTAAATTCAGGTGGACTCGGACTAACACGGTTCGTCTCTTTTCTTCGTAAGTATCAAGTACATCTCAGAATTGTGTCTTGTACAGGTTCTAGGACACAGCACCGTCGAAATTGAATGGTAAGCTCCTATGCGATATGAGGTGGGCCAGCTATACTGATCAACACTTTCTTAGGATCATCGAATCTGGTGTTCCTGGTAAGTCGATACTAGTTATGATCAATTCACTCGCCGCAGTGCTGACCGGTGGCTCACAGCCGGAACCTACCGTATCACTTACTACGGCGATTCCAAGCCCCTCATCGGATCCATCTCCTCCTTCACAGGCAGATCGAGTAACTTCACCATTTCTGCCTAATCGACTCTTAAGGGAATTGGGC
Organism: Ceratobasidium sp. AG-I; assembly: GCA_015039395.1. Classification (NCBI taxonomy): domain Eukaryota; kingdom Fungi; phylum Basidiomycota; class Agaricomycetes; order Cantharellales; family Ceratobasidiaceae; genus Ceratobasidium; species Ceratobasidium sp. AG-I. Next base: position 483,722 of record MU132143.1, on the reverse strand, counting down.
GTAACCTGATTTTGATGTTTTTGTCGTGTCGGGATTTAGTCGTGTAAACCAAATCTTACGTGTCTCCATCGGGCTTTGTTTGTGACTGCGTCTCCGATTGATAAAGTTCACTATTCCAAATACAATTCGGAAAGCGCAATTCGGAATTCGACTTCGAGGTATATAAACCTTGGCGTGATGAGGCAATCCTCGTTCCTACTCCCTCCTTGAATGCTCGACCGGTAAGTAATTGCTTTATCTGGGGGGTTTGTACGTGGCATGATAAATATGCTATACGATCAGGTGAGGAGCGTTAAATACATGTTGCGTGCTTGGGAGTGCTCTTTCAAGTTAAATACAAATGCTGATGAAGACTGAGGGGTCGCACCACTGACACTCAAGCCGCGCGGCTACTCTTTGGACTTCCCCTTCCCCTTGTCACCGCTTCCTTCTCCACCCTGGTCCTCTTGGTCGGATTTATCCCGCTCTCCAGTACCGCTGGAACTAGCGCTCCCATTGGCATTTGCTTCTACCGCTTTGCGCCCCTTCAGGATCACCATCTCCTTCAGCCACCCGTTCTCCCTCCTAAGTTCGACCGCTTCCTTCTCCAGTTCCCCCGCCCTCCCCTCAAGCTCGGCCAGCGTCTTCTCAAGCTCTGCCGTGCGCTGTTTCTTCTTCACTCGGAACCGGGCTGAAAACGCCATGTTCAGGTCGGTCAGCGCTCAGACTCTTTGTCAGTGGGAAGCAGCATGAATAAGCTTACCAGACGCGGCTGTATTTCGGCGGCGTTTGTCCTCCGCGATGGCTGCGGACTCTTCTTCGACCGGTGACGTAGGCGTACTGGGTGACTGGCCCTGGGACGAACTCCGACCAGCGCTGCTCGTTGAACGACCTCGGGCAAATGGAGGCGCCTGCGACATGGATGAAGGCGCTGAAGAGGATGAGCCGCTGGAGCCGTGCGTCGGGAGAGGCACGCCTGGTGGCGCAGGTGGTGGGAACCCAGCCGCCCCCCGAGCCATGAGTGCGTGATATTGAGCTATCTCTGCTGGGGTGAGTGGTTGCATTGGAGGCGCTGATTGCTGAAGCTCGGGGTAGAAGCCTAGGTCCCAGGCGGACGGATGCCCAAAGGGATCGAGCGCATGCGTGTTGGACTGGGGCTGAGGATGGGGTGGAGCGAGACCGGCCATCGGGCTAACGGCCCCGAGTGAAAGCATGTCGTAGGCAGAGCGCTGCTCGTATGCGGACGGCGGGTAGAATGGCGCCATGTCCCAGGGAGAAGGAAGCCCAGATGGATTGACCTGTGACGGCACCTGGCTGCGAGCTCTAGGCAGGTGGGGGTGCTGGTGAGGTGGGTAATTACCAGGATACTTTGGGTCATTTTGGTGCTCGTTGTTGTCGTCCATCCCAAACGAAAAGACAATATTTTCCCACCGTTCAAGCTCTTGCTTGATTTGGGGCTCTCCCGATGCTAAAACTGGCCACGCAGAAGTATCTTTTGCTGTATCGGGGCTCGGGGTAGATGGTCGTGTGCCGAGTGAAGGCGTGCTAGAGCGTGAGCGCTTTAGGGAGGTTACGGTCGTTGACGACATTATTTCACTTCAGGCGGTTAAATAGCCTTGCAGAAGTTATGGCGTGTCAGTGCATGGGCACACCAGCATCTGGCGAAGATGCACCTACGCGTTCAAATCGCGCAACTGGACCTGCAGGCGGGGGCACCGGTCCTCCGTGTCGGTTGCCCTGGTGTGAGTTTGACCTGGACTGGGGCACGCAAAAGATCGGATTTGTCTAGCATCAGTGTCAAGGGCATTTAAATTCGGCTAATAAAGAGCTCGCCTCTGGATTGTGCCTAGGTGGCAGGTGTAGTGGGAATAGAGACGTTGGAGCAGCGGTTCAAGAGCGAGAGGTTTCGACCCCCGCATCTCGGGACGGAGAATTCGGGAGGGCTGATCAAAGCTTCTGCGGCGTGCTCCCCCATCTCCTTACGCATCAGAAGCTCGAATGGTGGAATATCCTTTCCTTATTGCGCAACTAATACGAGTTTAGGCGATGGCGACTGGTCACGCAATCGCATCACGTGACTTCCCGCCGACTAATCGGACGCCTTTCCTACCGCATGTATCGCACGCATTGGCGATGTGGAGGCATTTTTAAGCATTCTACATTCATAGGGGCTGATTCAACACATTCTCTGTTATCTGGGGCCCTCAGAAGAACGCATATAAGGTGTACTTCTCCATGGCTCGTGGCTTTCGATCGGGCCTGAATCAGCATGCGGGTTGAATGGCCGAGTAACCTATTCACGAACGGAGAACCATAATATGCCAAGCTACAAGCATCAAATCCAACGAGGTACCTCCACGAGGCCAATTCTAGGCCCCTGTATGTCGGAGATTTGCTGCCAGAACCATAGGTTTGTGTTGGGTGTTCGATCAAAGACAGGCCTTAGGGCGCAGATGGTGGGCAGAGTCACTTGCGCGCTTGATCTCTTGTTGCTGCCTGGCAGGGTCGGTGCTGTTGTTGGATACCAGGAGAGTTGGATCCCTGATGCCATGCGTCATAAAGATGCATGATTGTAGTAGATATCCAGCCTTGTGGCTGGAGTATCATATCTGCATATCACGTCATTTCGCTCATATACATCAAGCACGGTAGGTTATGGTGAGCTTGCAGGCGGGATTGCTTTGTCTTTATGTACTATAGTCCCGTGACTTAGGCGCTTCATTGATAACCTGGTGTTCTGGATGACGTCGATCATCTCGAACCTGATCAACCCATATCCCCCGCACACCGGTAAGACCCAACTCATCGACTAACCAGTAATGTCGGAGTACGTCAAAATACGTATTATAAACTCTGGACTAAGATGCGGTTGCGTTTTTCCTCTTGCAGCACCCCAGTCGCGTCACGTTCCTCTACAAGGCTCAAGGCAAAGGCTACAAGTGGGTTTTACTAAATTTATAAATAAATTGCATTTGTGTTAGAGAAGTTTATTAATGTTATGGTAATTTTTTAGCGGGGAAGAACTACGCTGCTCGACAAGGTACGGGCTGATTGACCCAACCTGTTATATTTCGGTTTCTAACTTCACGAATATGTCACCTAGCTCTATCTAATTTTCAGACCTCTGAAGTGAAAACTAAGCCTCCTAAGAAACGACAAAAAACGCAAAGAAATCCCCCTGCGGAATCTGGTTCTAGCTCGAAACTTCCCGTCAAGCAACCCCAAGCCGCACCAACCGCTCCGTTTCCTGTCACTCAACAAGCTCTACCAAATCACCCAGCACCTCCTGTCAACCAGAAGCATAGCGGCTACCCACCTTCTACTGCGCATCCCCCTTATCCGACTTATTACTCCTCGGTAACTTATCCATATCAGTACCCACAGTCATATCCGCAGACGGCGCCATATCCTTATCCACTACCACACCAGGCATCGTATTCATATCCAACACAATACGATCCTAGATACTCAGCGCAACAGCCACAGACGACAACCTACGCGCATCCAGGTCCATCCACTGCCAGACCCTCATTGCCGCCTCGTGCACCACTTCCTGTTATTGCATTACCGTACGCGCTCGACCCAGCGCCTATACCCACACCTGCTCAGGCACCTATAGTTACTACTGCGCCAGCGCCTACCATGACGCCCAATCCTATACCGGCACTTTCATCCACACCAGCCCCCACTCCAGCGCCTATTCCTGCCCCTCCGGCTCAGTCATCAAAGTCGGCACGCGCGCTAGCCAAAGCGGGTCGCGACCGTGAACACGCGCGCACACTGGAGGTCGCCGGGTTCATACCTGTGCTTAAGCGTACCCTTCCCACCAATTATCTCCAGGCTGTCGACCCACGGTACCTAGGTCCGCTCGGACGGTGGAAGAAGACTCGACCGACGGTATTAGAGGCGCCGTTTCCGGATATTGTGGATATGTTCCAGTGGCCGGTGTTTGAGGAGATGTCGAAGCGAGAGGTAGATGCGGTGGTGATTAAAGAGGAGTTGGTGGCGAGGAAAGGGGAGATTATTGGGCTTATGGGGGAGTTTATGGTGGCGATGGAGGGGGAGTTGGTGAGGATTATCAAGGAAGGGCGTTCAGCCGAGGAGGAAGATGAGGAGGCTAGTACGAGCGCAAGTGAGGCACCCCCTGACATTCTTCCAGTGATAACTTTCACAACCAGCATCCCGCAACCGGACGCCACACAAGCCACCCCCTCTTCCCCCTCTTCTGCCCTCTCAGCCTTCTCTCCTGACACCCTATTCCTCCTCCGAGCCGACAGTATATTCGACACTGGTCATGCACCCTTTATGTATCCTAAACACCTCTACTGCATCCAGATGAGTTGGCGGGGCTACTTAGGTCCATGGGGTGCGCCGGTCGACTGTGATATTAAATACCATGCCCAAGCGAGTAAACTTGTACGCCGCATGTTACGAGAACTTGGTCGGCCGGGAGCGCTGGATGTGGAGATGTGCGCTGTGGGCGAGCGCTTCCTGTGTAGGAGGTGCGATGAGTATGTTCAGCCTGTGGAATGGCCGGAAATGGTTCGTCATACTCCCTCCCATTCAAGTAATATATTTATATTAACGTTGGCGGATGGGATGTAGGTTCTGCATCACGTAAACCAGCAGGACTTTTGGGTGGAGACTCTCGAGAAGTATCCAGGCGTCGAGACAAACGCGTCCGGAATCGCCTATACAAACCTACACGATCTCACTCAACCCGGCTCCCTCGTCCGTCTCGTCGGTCGAGAGGAGCAAAAGAAGTTATTCCGCGGGGAGGAGCGCCACGTGGGAATCTCCATGAGGTGCAAGCTATGCAAGACGTTGGGGATCCAGTATACCAATTACGGAACGCCTGCACTTCAATTCCATGTCAAGCATGTGTGAGTGAAGTCATACCTCGTTGTCTTCCCTCTTGCACGTTGTTCTCACCCTGCCATCGAATCTCGGTTCATATTACAGGCACAAGATTGAGGAGCCGAAGGAGGGCGAGCATTACAACTGGTACAGCGGCGTCTAATCGGAGGGGCTGGATTTCTGTTTGACTTTGTTATGGTGATACCGGCCCGATTGGGCAATAATCTAGCGCATATATTTACGTGTTACTTTGTATTATATCCATTTCATATTATATCCAGGCAATCAGAGTGATCCCAAGACCAGACCTATTATTAACAAAATCTATTTCATTTTGCTAGAGTGATACATGAGAATATGGTGCCTATTGGCAGAATGGCGCGCCTAAAATGTCTCAACAAGCCCATCAAATGTTCCAAATACAAGTCCGTAAAATGTTCTCAAGGTCCTAAAGTTCATGCAAGTCGACTAGCAGCCATACGCTGCCGGTATGATTGCGGCGCATCCCTGGGTGTCCGTCGTTGTAGGACAGTCCTTGGGGTTCTGGCAGCATCGGATGCAACCACGGCCACTATCGGGCTCGAGGATCTGAACGTAGTGATTATATCTACCAAGCGGGCGAGTGAGTACTTGAGTTTGAATACAGGTGGGAGCTACGAAGGGACTTACCCTGTGCAAACACTGCCCTCGGGGTTACCCCTTCCACCATCTCCACCGCTCGAATCGTACTGCCCTCCACCGTCGTTGTCATTGAGCTGAGAGAACCCTTTTTTGAAGCATCCAGTAACTAATATATCGCACAATTGTTAGATGACAGTACGCGTAAGGATCAATAGACGTTTACGACGTACGCTGAGCATAGCTGCCAGTATTCTTATACGTAACTGAGTTCCAAAAATCAGCTGGCAATTGACCTTGCGAGCCATCTGAGTGCGCCGAGGGAGAGCAGAAGGATTGCATCTTGCCGGGTGATTCAGAGTCGCCGATGTTGGTGTGTGGTTCGCGGGGCATGATCAAGCAATCTGGAAAATTAAGGAGTGGGTTTACAGATAGTTGAGTTAAGCGGTGAAGAGCTTACAGTTGGTTGTACTTGTGACGATGACGGTATTATCTGGCGCGGCGCGTGGCTGGAGGGGTGATGCTAGCGCTAGAGTTGCTGAGAAAGCAAGCAATACGGAAGAAAACAACATGACTCGAAGACTTGAAAGAAAAAGATGGGAGAAGAACCTGTTGTACTGCTCGATTCGAGCACTGAGCTTTATACCCAGGAGCTAGGGGACTAACCGAGGACACCGCAGCGGATGCAACTTTGGGGTCTGAAGGCATAGGGGCTAAATTTGAACCCCAATAAATAGACATCGTATAGCATGGGCGGTGCGCGGCCATGGGCATTGAGAACGCATGTCCTAGCACATTCATTCAAGAAGACAAATGTGCACTGCTAACTCGGACTGACGTAACCTGAGCGGTCCATGGGTCTTATCCACACCGAATTCCCCACATTGATCGACGAGATCATGATCCACGTGTTATAAATAGATTTAGGCCAAGGGGTCAGAGGTGAATTCACAGCATGGCATGCGTAAGTGAATTTATGTAATCAGCGCACAAGCCGACACGAACCGTATATTGAATTTCTCGTCACTACTCGACATGATGTTTTATATTGTCCCTTTAGCGCTGCGAGACATAGCAGATCTATTGTGAATAGGATATATACGGTATATCGCTTACTAGATTGAATTAAATTAAACTTCAAGTACTTCTGTCGATCGGCCTAGTCCAGCTGGTCTCTAGTAGAAGAGCGGTTTACCTTAATTGGGACACTGTTAAGCGTATTTGCGCACCTGAAACGGGGATGTCGGGCGCGCAATGGCGAAGAGGAGCTGCGCAAAGGCGGGAGAGCCGCGGAATGAAGGTGCGTCTCCATATAGCAGCATATAACACGGATTTGAGTAAATGAAATTAGCTCATATGCAAGCAAGAATACATATAAGATTCAACACTGCTCGGCGATTGGCTTTGCAGCGCCCCGCCATGTCGAAGCGCAAAATTGAAAAGTATGGACAGTTCTCTTTTCCCTCCCTGGAAGAGGAGGAGCTGGCTCCGCCACCACCCAAGAAGCCGAAGACGCCGGGCGCGCCCATTATGTTGCCTATTCCGACGATCGAGTACCCCAGCGCGTCGCGCAGCCAGACCACGGCCACACCCTCAGGTCCCAAACCTGCCTCCAATGCCTCGAGCGCTCAGTCTACCTTGGCGTGCAGCGAATCTTAGGGCTGCGCTTCCCCCATTTACCACTGGCAATGCAAACACCGCGTGGTTTCTCGCTGCAGGCGAGCAAATCGACGCATTTATTCAGAAACTCAAGGAAATTATAGATGATCACCGTAAGTACGACAGATTAGCTGGGTGAATGAAGGCTTATGTATTGCTAGGACAAAAAATGGAGCTCTTGAATCAAGTCCTAGAGATTTATGCTAAGGGAAAATATCACGTGCCGAACCAAGACGGTAAGTCTCAAGTATTACCCACCGGCCACGTCGCTAAGACATACTGTAAAAGTCTATACCATAAATGTACATACATAAAGAATAGTATCGAATGTACTGGAATGCTAGAGAACGTAAGAGAACAATCGAATGACACACATACCTGAATAGGTACACGCATATAGGACGAAGTCATATATGCGTGCATACTGTAGATTATTCTCTACGCCTCTGGAACCATCCAGAAGGTCTTGCTACGTGTATATAAGGATGAATGCGAGCGCATTCATCCACCAGTTCCCTTTGAATATATTCTCTTTTACCTTTACATTTACCCGACGCCTCCGGCGTCGTCCTGAGGCCTTACTGCGCTAGTATATAGTATAGTTACACTATTGTATTCTATACTACTATATACATATATATTGTTACACATACCAATCCAGCCGGCTCTTCGACTCAGAAATCCAATAGTGTTCAGCCTGCGCGTTCGCAACTCGGAATGGAGCGAGAGTTTGACGCCCTTCGTCGTTTCATCTCGGAGCCCACCGAGAACCAAGAGGAGCAGGAACGAGAGATTCGTACAGTTCACGACACGGTTTTACTATTGCATGTTAGAACATTCGTGCACAAATCCAGCATATTCGAGAAGAACGAAAAGCTTGTGTATCGCGATAGCAGGCAGCCTCGGCACGTGACACCGGCCAACGGCATTTATGCTTCCAACAAGCAACAGCCGGAGCCGGAGATCAATGACCGGTCCGGCTATGGTCTGCCTAAATGGATTTCCTCGCCTGTACACCTGCCAACAAGTGAGGCACCAGTTCCAGGGGAAACGTCAAAGTATTTCTTTTCAACAGAATGCGGGCGGTTTGTAGCCGACTCCGGCTTTGCTCGCAGGGTGGTTACCGTATCGGGTACACGCAACCCGTTCCTCGGCTTCGTTCAACCACCGGTCAGCGCCTAACCTATGTATTTATACAAGAGCTGAGTGCGTATTGCGTAGTACGAGTCCTCCGCGAAAGCACCCACTTTGGTATGAATACTGTCAATCCGCCCTCAACAAATGGAACTTTGGTTGCCGATTCACTGTTTAAGAATGGCAAACTGGTGGTCCAGAACTTCGAAAGCTTGACGGACAACTTTCTATTCACCAAAGAGCAGTTCAAGGAAGTTCAGAGGGCGTTGAATGTCATTGGTGCTCAACCTACTCCTTGGCCGAGAGAGGAGTGGAGCGATGTCGTAAAATCTTGGGCGCTTGCCTATAAGGTTCGCAACTAGCATCACTCACCCATGTTATATGCTTACGTCCGTTTATCTTAGACATATAAAGGGCTCTTATTGCTTTCTCGTCAATCCGCGAATGACGGGATAAGCGCCATAAACCGTAAGGGATTCGAGTATTTATGCTATAGGAGCACAACTAAGCAAAGTTGTAGAATATCTCGATATCATACCGCTTATGTACGATCCCCAGAAAAGCTACGCTGAGAAGAGCGTCGAGATCCTATTTCTCATTATGGTACGTGCACACTCAACACGTTAGTTCACCTTTTCTAAAATATAACAGAGGTTGGAAGAGATACGATCTTTAACGGTGGATTTCAACACAATGTCTGATGCGCTGCAGCAACATTTAGAAATCTTCTTGACTAACCTTAGCAAATTTGCGGACGAGAAGGCTCCCAAAATGCCACAAGACATCCAGGTCTTAGAGGTCGACCTTGAGAGGTTGAAAGTAGAGCTCAACAAGTTGAGTGGTTTTCATTTGATGGATATACGCGTCTGACACTTTGACCACTCTCATCAGGTTTCAGAAGGAAGTCAGTCGCTCTAAATACCTTTCTTCTCTTCAAAGTTGCTGACTATTTACTGTAGGCCGAGTCGTTTCTGCCTGCTAGCGCCCCTGTCCTCGAAGGTGCCAAACCTTCTGGAGGCGGCTTAGCGGTTACTAGCCAAGGAGCAGTCAAGTTCCTGAACATTTTGGGTGGAAAAACGTCTTTTGTCGGCTCCTCGGGCTCTCTGACTGCTCTTGCCGAGGCAGCTCCGATTGGGTTCCATACTGGGCTTGTGAGTTTATTTACCCTCGTGTGTGAAACCTTGCTTACGGTCTGAAAGATTGCGGCGTTGAGCCCGCCTTCTCAACCCGGCCCTGCTATAAAGGCATTCGATCACTTGGGTGGTAAGTTATATGTTTAGATCAGTAGGCAAATACTAATCGGAACGCATATACCTTGAAGATGTCGCAACAGAGATGTCGATCACGAAAGAGAAGCTTGCGTTGCAATTGGCATCTACCGAAAATGTTGCTCTTTTGGCACACTCTGTGCGTTTTGCGAAGAAGAGTCTTCACATGCTTTTCCCTCGGTTTGGACGTACCATCAACGTCTGCGAAACGGTAAACGATTGGGCGGATGTGTCATGATAAAGGAAGCTAAACCACGTCGTTCAGGTCTTGCAAGACGCCAATGATCTTATGGAGTATGTGCAGAGGATTCAAGCAGACTCGGAAGAGTTGAACCTAGTGAGATATAATTTTTATTTTATTTTATTTCGAGTTCCTAACAAACTTGGCAGGAACTCGACGCCTACCTTACCACCGTCACAGACTGCTACCACAATCACAGGAGCATCCTGGAAACCTTGACGGAGCCTGCTAAGAATGGTCCGAAACCGCGATACACTGATGAATGGCTCGACCGTTTCGTAGGCTGGTGCGTCAATGCGCGTGATAGCGTGGAGACGCATTGGCAAGCCGAAGGATTCAACCCAGACGAACAAAGCGATCGTTTATCATCAAGGATACTAGATTCACGCAAAAACTACCGTCAGCAGAGCAAGGGGCATATTATTGACACGCTCGTACTTTTCGTAGAGTGGTATGATAGGTGGTGGCGATGGCTACGACACAAGCACCCTCGCCGTCACGAGTCAGACTTGTGGGATCCAATTGCGTACGATAGCTACAAGCTAGCCCTGGATCTACTTTTCGATCTGGGGGTTGAGAAGGACCTCCCGCCTTTCATTAGCCGACCGTTGAAGGGGCGGAGCCACCATGCTCTTACTGTTGAAGAGCGAGTGAGGGAGGGCGACAGGCGGAGCCGGAGATATCACAAATAGATTCGGACACTACCCACATTTCTACATGTCTTATATGCAGGTTAATAGCTCTTGATGTTCTGTGATATAGTTTACTAGTCATCTCTTCAGACTTGGGGGTGAAGGCTTGAGTGCAGCTTTTATACCAGTAATTCGTTTTCGATTCATTTCAAACTGTTTATCATAAAGCCAATTTTCGGCCAACTCGGTTTACCCGAGCGCCGGTGTGGACCTTTGCGTGAATTCACGTGACTCTTTCCCGCGCTAAGTTTTGTGCGCTTGACCATGACCCAAGCAAAGCGTCCTCGGACGGTACAGGCCCAAAATACAGCGGCGTTTCAAAATGCAGAGCAACTAGTCGAAGCACTGAGATCGCGCAATCCAGAGGTGCTTAGGAATTGCAAGTATCGCTCTATTGGCGTTATGACAACTTAACTAAACCATCTGCCAACAGCTCTTGTCTCGTTTCGCAACCAGATAACCGTTACTTATGGAGAACGACCGAGCTCCGATGACGCACGGGTCCTGCTAGTTGTCGGATGGATAGATAAATCTTCCGATGCGAGCGAGTTGTTTAACATATGGGACACTGGGTCAAACGTACGTCTCTTAGCTTGTGTATTCTACTGGTCCGACCTCACATTTTGGTTTGAAAGTACACATCATTGGTCTTAGTAACATTGGCACACATCCTTCAAATAATCTCCAGAGCTTCTGCTACTAGCTCTCACGCTACCTCAATCCTTCGAGTGTTGTTTGATAACACACACGCCCGACGATTGAACGCTCATCTGGCAAGCGGCCAAACCGACGTTGTATTGGCCGCACTCAAGGTCCTCAACGCTGCTGCTTTGATAGATCAGAAGTCTACCTATGAAGCAATAGCATGGACGGCTAAGGTATATTTCTGTGCTTGTCACATGTGCCAGAACTTATGATTCTGTTCTCTAGGCGCTTCCCAAACTCCTTTCTCACCGGCATCGTACTCCAACGTCTCAGCCGCTTGCTCACCCATCCATCCGCACGGCCCTTACAACGCTTCTGCTGGCTCTCCTCCCACTTTCTCTGCCTATCGAGCTCTTCGCAGCGTTGTTCAAAGGCCTGGCTCAGGATGATGGTGCAATTGTTAAACTGGTCTTAGAAGCTTGTTGGGAGAAGGTGTGGTGTGACGTTAAGGTTCCAAAAAGCCTCAAGGTCAAGGTGTTCGGCGGTTTGGGCGTTTTCGTGAGTTCATTCAGCCTTCGAATCTTCACTCTTTTCTAATTATTGCTGGCGTTGCTCCCAAATGTAGATACAACCCCTCTACGCACGTACCGAACCGGACTCCACCGACTCGCTCGCTCCCGCTGATGTTGCACATCATTTCCTCCTCGCGTTATGTACTCGACCTGGTGCTGGCCTCTGTTTTCGCTCCAAGGGATGGTACCCCCGCTCTTCCGGAAACCCACTCGATGTTTCCGAGCAAGCTTTAGACTTGGAAAAAAGTGCTGGGCCGTCGAGCCGTCAGGTTGATGAAAACGAGGAAGGCGAGGGATCATCAAAAGGAACGGTGTACAACCCGCTATTGCTGAAATTGCTGAGGGTTTTGCGTCCGTCGGCGGACGCGAGGCAACACGAGCTCGCGGTGCGGATTCTGAACGCATGTCCGGATCTTGTTGGGGCATATTTCGCTAAAGGTGAGCGCTTCGTCTTTTGAAATGAACGCATTTTTTGACATCCGTGTGTGATCATAGGTGCGGCGCAACTAGGTCTTAGCTTAGACCCCCGCCTCTCGACTAGATGGATTACGAGTGTGGGATTTGTTGTCGCGGTTGTTGCCGCGGACGTCCCAATCGACAGCTTTTACGTGGATACCTCTGCGCGGTCGCTTACGTCGTCTCGAGCCTATCGAGCCGACCCCCCTCCACTGGGCGCGATCGTAGAGAACATTGTTCCGAACCTACTTACGCGGGCATGGCTCACCAAAGGTCTTTTAACCCGATCCATCCCACAATCGCAGCCACAGTCCATCGATTCTGGCGAACCAACTCAGCCCACCAGTTCAGCAGGCGGCCTTGTACAACATACGACTATACGACTCTTGACCCGATGCCTGCTCAAGCTCGCTCAAGTGACCGCTGCGTTCCCATCTGAGTCTGCGTGGGCCATTCGTGCCGAGGAAGTTGTGGACGCGGTGCGGAAGCGTGTACCTGAACTCGGAGTAGTGGTTGGAGTTGCGCAGGAGGCTACAAAATGTCTGGAACAGGTCGGGAAGGATGGAGGAGACGGCGGAGAGGTGGAAGGAGAGGATGTACGGGGGTTGTTGGTTGCAGAGGGCGCGCTGAGGTTGTTATGGCTCTATGCGCGTGTTTTGCCGGGTGCGATGGCGGAGACGAGGTTCGATGTTGGGAAACTGTTGCAGGAGACGGAGGTCGGTGGGGATCAGGGTGTGGACGCGGCCAGGAAACCCGGGACTGGGTTGCGAGTGATGTGTCAGATTCATATGCTGAGGCTCATCGGCGAGAGCGACCAGTTTGTGTGGAGCGCTAAGCCAGGTTCGTGCTATCCCTTTATCACTTTATAGTCTCACTCACCCAAGCTCTCACGGTTGATGCAGCTGGCTCATCTCATACGCATATGTTCCGCTTGCTTTCGCTGCATCTCTACACCCCACACGCCCAGCTTCGCACCGCCTCTGAAGCGCTGATTGTACGTCTGCTCGGTGGAAGTGCATTGTTCGAGCATGATCCAAAAGAGGCGTATGCGTGGGTTCGGGCCTTGCCAAGGATGAAGGGCGAAATCGCAAAATTCCTTGCGTTTTTCGAGGATGCGCTAGCACGTTGCGTGAAGACACCCTACAGGTACCTCGAAAACGGGACAAAACTTTACGGTGCTCCCAGTACTACCACAGCCGCCGACGTTTCGCATATGCCTAGCCCGCTCCTTATGGCTGTTTTGGAGCAGCTCAAAAACAAGCCGATGGACGCACGCGCACGCCGAACTGTCACCGCCTTCGTCTCCCGACTCCTCAAGTCACTGGTAGGGAAGCTGCGCCTCGGAAGCGCAAAGGCGGTTGTGGGATATATGCGAGATATTTTTGCTGCCGAGGGCGAGGAAAGCCCGGGAAAGGGAGTTGTAGGGTCTCTGAGCGCATTTTTGGACGAGCTGGGGCTGGCTCCGCCAGTAGAAGATATGGACCTCGTGTCAAGCGCCGCGGCGGTGCGGTTTGTGGACCGGGTCGAAGTGGAGTCGGGAGCTGCGGTAGCCAAAGATGACGGTGTTGCCAAGCCACGCGTCGCGGAGAGTATTTTGGATCAATTCGTGAATTCTGGCGAGATACTTGGTGTGGCCGAGGTTGCGAGGCTTATTCGTACATTGGCTGGGCTGTCCGTGGATGGTGTGGCTCTGGGAGAGCTTTTGGAGGGAATCGATTGGAGGAAGTACCTGGCGCAGGGGTTAGAGCTAGATGAGCTATGGGAAGCTGTTTCTTCTGCGTGAGTTTATCTCGTGTTTCATGATTTCGCTGATTTAACTTATCGCCGCGATGCAGGATTTCGTTTCCCACCTCTTTTATGATATTTTCTATATTGGGGCCTGATTCAGCACTGACGAAGGACGCACTATCCAAGGCACTCGTTTGTCAACCAAATGAACTAATGGTCTGGGCCTGCGGACTTGTTGCCCACCGTCTCGCTGCTGCGTCTCAGTCTTCTTCGAAGGCGATGGCACAAGGATGCCTCAGCACTTTGGTATTGGTTTCCCAGCGTCTTAGGGGTACGCCGGAGGCGCATCAGGCGAAACAGATGCTGTTTGTCGAGCTGGATGTGATGAAGACGCTAATAAATGAGTCTACCTGGGCTGCCCGTAAGTTTTTGATCTTCAACAATTTTGCGGTGACCAAATCTAACTGCGCTGTGCAGAAATTGGCGAAATTGTCGACCTGCTACTTTCAAGCACGGATGAGGCTGATTGTGCGCTCGCTGCGCCGTATTCTCAGTATTGGTCGAGAGTTTTACTCGAAGCCAAGTCAGAGAAGGAGCTTGAGGTGTGTGCTAATTGCTTTTGTTAGCGCAACGCTGAACTGGTTTTGTAGGATAGCGCTTTTGGACTTGCGGTTTGGATCCCTTTCACCCCAAGTCGTACTTGTGTGCACATATTTGAGACGGTCCTGGAACGTGTTTCTGACTGGTCTGCCGTCTCTGCGGCCGTACGAAACATCTTGGAACAACTCGCAAGGTACCTGCTCCCTGCTATCTTGGACCGTACCGGCTCTGAACGACTCGCAAACACCATTCCTCGCTTGATTCAAATATCTGCGTCTTCGCCATGTCGCAACTTGCTGAAACTTGCCCCTGCGATTGCTGAGCGCGAGCTGCCACTAGGACTTGACCTCGCCAGCATCGGACCATCTGATAATCTGGCTCAACTCACTCAGCGGGCCCGGTCCCGTTGGGGCAGAAATACTACTGCTCTACGCTCGATTCCTTTAACGGGATTCTCTGGTTGGACAGAAACCGACGAACTGGCACGATTTAGCACTGCGGTAATGTACCAATCTGCTAGTGCTCGGGCTGCATTTTCTGTTTGGGTCGGTCAACAACCAACTCTTCCATCTCGTGCGATCGGGCCTTGTTTTGCGTTTATGGATTGTCAGGCTGCACTTGTACAAGAATCTCACGATCACGAAGAGTTGCCAGAGACTGTTATTACCAGGATTTTGGACTGCGCCTCGCGGTTGCTGTTTAAGCACGGAGAATCTGAAGAACACCAGCGGTGGGCGGCTCAGACTCTCATCAATGCGGTCTGCGCTCTGCCTAGTGAGGCGAATCGTATAGTTCGTGCTGTTACAAAACGCTCTCCGTCCAACCCTCGAGATGTAGTCCAAAGACATGCGCTTCTATTCGTTTCATGGGCCACTTCTCAATCGTCGCGCTGGGAGGAGCTCTCCGATTTAATCGTTGACTCAGCGCTACTTTGGCTTGTAAGGAGGTTTGCTGAGGATGAATCCGACTTGCCTGAACTTCTAGCCCTTTTACCCATCCTTGGTGAGTCGATTTCAACATATTTGCGTCCCACTGTTCATAGTGTTTTATAGAGTCTTTACTGCAGCGCTCTTCGAACATTAAGCCTCATCTCGCCGAGCCTGTGCTTATTGCTGCAATCAAGAACAGACTCCAAATTTCAGTAGTGATGAAATTGTGCTTGACGCTGGTTGTGCGGACCTCCCTGAAGGTTGGCTCATTCATTTGAGAGTTCTACTTGCCCACTGATTATGTTGCAGCCTTCTAGCGTAAACAAACTGCTTCAGTCAATGATCCACCATTCCTTATTTGCTGCAACTTGCCAATCGTCATCGCCTGCAAAAGATGGCATAATTGGCCT
Source organism: Ceratobasidium sp. AG-I (assembly GCA_015039395.1). Classification (NCBI taxonomy): domain Eukaryota; kingdom Fungi; phylum Basidiomycota; class Agaricomycetes; order Cantharellales; family Ceratobasidiaceae; genus Ceratobasidium; species Ceratobasidium sp. AG-I. The sequence continues at coordinate 467,934 of MU132143.1, read as the reverse complement.
CTTACATTCACTCTTCAATAAGCATCCCTCGAGCACCTGTCACCCTAGTCACATTATTCCATTGCTTAGCGTATACCGGGCGACCTTGGATCGATCGGACACCCAGATCCTTTCAATCTTCCAACTCTTCGAAAAGTCCCGGCAGATGTCAACCTTAGCAATCTTAAGCAAATGGACACCGGTTTCCTCGCTCGCTCAACCAAAGGACTTACTTGAGGCCATTTGTAATCTCGATCCCACCATGATGTTTAGGGCCTGCACTTCTTTCCCCCAGAAACGAGACCTTCAATACACGGAACTCTCCGAGGCGGAGGAGAGCAGAAGCGACATCTATGATCCAATATTTGTTCTGTCGTTGTTGGCTGCTCTGATGGTCAGCGACGAGCCTATCACAAACATGCAATGGGTTGATCTGTGTGGCACTAACGTGCTGTCGCTGGCCGTGTCTTCTTTATCCTCCAAGCGGTCCGCGATGCGACAGCTTGGGTATGCTTCATTAGTCACCGCTTATGCTCGACTTCCGGTAAGTTTTAAATCAATGTATGCGCCAACTATCTAATACAATCCTAAACTGTCCATAGGATGTCGAATTTCAAGAACGAGCTCAGCTTATATATACCTTAGACCTGCTCCGAAATCTAATACCCCCACTATCTGCCACGCCGTCGACCTTGGTCACTCGGCTGTCTACGTATACCACACTCCTCCTCTCGCACACACTCAGAGATATCTTTGTACCCTCAACACCTCTCTACCCACTCATATCTCGTTTCTTACTCCAACGACCAGAGTTCGATCCAAAGGACGTTCCAATGTTATACACTTTGTTGTACAGCAGCTCAGGAGAGTGGAAACGTGAACGAGGATGGATACTGCGATTTCTAGCGGACGGGATGCGCAGTGCCGAAGATTGGCGAGTTCTGAAGCGGCGTCATACGTGGGATCTGTTGGCGAGCCTGTTTCAGTCTGTGGCCGGAGATCGAACATTGAGACTATCGGTCTTGGAGGTAAGCTCAATTACTTTAAATGATGGCTAATGATATACTAAGGGGTGTTTTATCAGTTCTTGACCAACGCCAGTGCCAACAAACATGCGGCTACCTCCTTACTCTTGGGCTCTTCTATTCTCTCGTGGATACATATGCAACTCGGTACTGTCTTGCCAGGAGAGAATCTGGCATACCTCAAAGTCATCGAAAACATGACAATTGTCGTGGATCATGCTCAGATCGAAAGCGCGACCGCGGGTACTTGGCGAGGTAGTATCAGCCAAATAATTTGCCGTCTAGTTCAGAGTCATGGTAAGCCTACCACTTCAACCATGGCAATCTTCTACTAATGAACGTCGCATGCATTTTAGAATCGGATCCTAGCGTACCGTGCTTGGCGTCGCGCATATTACTTCGTCTCAGCACAGCTGTTACTACTGCTTCGCCATCTTTTTCTGAAGCGATTGAGCTAATCTTGAGCTCCTTGGACGCGTTCGAACCCGCTTTTACCGCTTCTCTGGAAATTGGCGACCCCGCTCTTTCGTCCCCTGCGCTACACTCAAGCCGAAACATCCTCCAACCTACTCCAGGGACAGCATATACTCGCTGGCGGTTCTGTATTCATGCCCTTTGGAGAGTGGCCATGAACACACAAACCATTTCATCCCAAACATGGATAAACTTGAGCGCAAAGATGTTGCTGATTGCAGGTGTTGATGGTGTTGAGGCCAAGGATGTCAGCTGGGCGAGATGTCAAGCCCGAGGGTTAATTATTCAATAAAATTTTGGTCGCTTCGCAGACTTTCTCCCATGTAGCTGTTGAAACAATATATTATATCCCCGATTTGGCTTTGCATTTACGCACAAGTAGATTGTTAGGAGTAATTAGTAGACTCTAAGAATGAAGTTGATATGGCGAAATTACCAGGTACTAGAACGAGCTATGATACTTCATTTTTTATATAAGTCGGAGTTCAAGTCGGTTTACATATCGTGGACAAACATGGGGTTACGCGACCACGATTATTTGAGACAACTCGAAGCCAAGAACAGTCTGGAAGCCCAAGTAGGCATTTACCTTTAGTGTTTATGATGCGCCTTGGTCCAAGGCATTAATTTCTAAGACCAGGTATGGGAGTCCAAAGGGATACGCTGTACTTTTTGCCCTTTTTTGGTTCATGAAATTTGCCTTATACTTCAATTTGTACGTATATTCCGCATCTAGGCTCTCCAAGACACCAATACCTCGTCTGTGCGGAACCTGCCAACTCCAAATGTACCATTTAACCATAGCGCTCCTAGAATATGGAAGAACGCACCGCTGTGTACAAGTCGTTTTGTCCAAGGGCGTCTCCTGACCCATCCGGTAGCTTAACAGCCCTGCCTGAGCAATCATGATTCCGTTGTCTATACAGAACCTGTGCGAACGGGTAAAAGCATAGGTGTAGTCAGGAGTCGTTCTTTCGCGATAGGGGCGGTACGAACCTTTCATCTGTGGCGAAGACATTCCCACCCCGCTCCTGAGCCATGATCCCCATCATCTCTTGCAACCGCTCATTGCCTGTCAGAAACCAACCAATGCACATCAGCAGCCAAAAAGGGAATAGACCGTATATATTACTCACATCCAACGCCACCCACGATCAACACCTCCTTAGACCCAACGTGTGCCATTGCGCGTTCTGTGATTTCGACTAGCATTGCGAAGACTGTTTCTTGAAGGGAGAAACATAGATCGGCAGGCGTGATTGTGTCTTCGTTGTCCGATGGTTCCTGCGTGAGTCTCATTCAGTGCGCAGGTGTGATGTGATTGGATGAAACATACATACCCCAGATGATCTGAATCGCTTATCCAGAGTGTATGCCTCTGTTGACGTGAGTAAACCTGAGAGTGAGACGTCCATTCCTTTTGTTGTGTATGGGAGTTGGACGAGTCGCTTGCCCCTATGGGTTGATAAGTCGAATAAATCAGAGATAGCGAGTTGAATTAATACCGTTAAATATTAGATCCCAACAGAGTTAGAGAAGTGGTGTGGCCTACTTTTTAGCAGTTTGCTCAATGTTATAACCTGGACTTGGGTCGTTGCTCAAGCCGATCACTCGCGCAAATCGATCCAGCATGTTTCCGACTGCGATGTCGAGCGTTTCGCCGAAAATTCTGTAGCGCTAACAGACAGAATAACATCATAGTTGGTTAGAAATCAATTTCATTTGGTTTCCGAAAGGACATTGGCGCTTACCTGCCTCGAATATGCGATCACCTGAGTGTTTCCGCCCGATACATAAAGAACAATTGGATTGGATGCGCCAGTAATGTGTCGGCCCATCTCAATATCTTCGAGTCACAGTATTAGTTACACAGAAGTTTCCAAAAGCTGGTCTATCTTACGCCCGACGCAGTGGTTGACGCCGATTAGTGGTTTATTGTAAAGCAGAGCCAACGTTCGCGCCACCAAAGCTACAGATTGTAAAGGCGCGCCCATTCCCGGACCTGATACCGCAAAATATCAAGATAAGATAAAGTTTATGTTTCTAATTTCACTAGCTCAGACCTTTAGTAAAGCAGATACAGTCGACGAGGCTCAGATCAAGTCCAGCATCAGCAAGAGCCTGCTTGATTATCTTCAAAGCCCACTCTCGGTGGTGCAACGCAGTATCTCGAGGTTGAAATCCTTCCCCAGGTGGTGTGATATAAGTATGTCGAACATTAGAAAGCACAGAAACAGAACCATCTTTGCCGTGTCGGATGATCCCAGTGCCGAATTTGTTGGCAGAACCTTCGAGTCCTAGAGCAATTAGATCCTTGGTCGGAGCTTTGAGAGGAGATATTTTCCTAAGCCTGCCAGGCATATTTCACAGGGTCAGGAATGCGAGAAACAAATGTTGGGTTTTTGTTATCACTGATTAGAGCCCAGAACAAAGTGAGTCGGAATTTCCAATTGGGTACAGTAGATCGACATCAGGGCCAAATAAAGACCAACACCGCTCGGAGCTGACCTTGACTGCTTCCACTCTGGAAAAAGATCACACATGCAAACTCACTAGAACCATCTCAACTAGAATATATCCGAGATTGTCCGTTTCAACGTAAAATACTAGCTTGATCCACACAACACGCTGCCTCCGCGTGAGAAAACGAGGCCGTCATTTCGGCACCCGACTCCGAGTTGGCTAATGGATTCAAATGCGCCGTACGCTTTATGTACTTGCCGCCTGCGTACGGATAGCATATCCACGGCAGCAGTATGCTCGTCCACGCCAGCTGTACGCACATGTGATCTGGAACCGGGCTGCCAAGTCGAGATCCTGAGAGTCACGATCAGCAAGATTGGCTGGGCATCGTTCTTCCTCCTATATAAATGAATGCTTGGAAGTTAGGGTCAGTAGGCTCGCCCTCTCCCCCTTCGTATTCCAAGAGTTCGTACCAGTCATCATGTTGTTCTCTTCTGTCTTTGTTGTGCTCTCGGCGACGCTTGCGCTTGCGTCCCCTCTTGTGCCGCGTGCTGCTCCGGACAATACTGTTCTGGTATCGAGCACAACCAAGTGTAAGCCGCATATTAGCATATATGTGTTATTATTTAATCTAATTTTCTCAGTCTGCATGATCATGCCACGCAAGGCTCACACGACGATTGGCAACTCCGAGTCCCCCGGCCAGATGCGCTCCTACTGTTCTGCGTCTGCCCGCACCTCCAACGCCCAAGGACTTTTCCCAGCCAAATTTTGGACCAAGGTCACGTACAAGTCGGGCACTGGTAAGACTGGCAAGAAATATGTTCAACGTAAGACCTATTATATCATGGCTATGCGTGCATATATTGATTGTTTCGTTCTATCTAGTCACCGGGCGTATTATGAAGGGCTTCTCGCAACTTGTCGATAGCGATGGTGGAGGGCAGTACGATTCGAGCGGTGGAGCCGGTGGAAAGGGAAACCCACAAGGAAGTGTTTGCACTGGGTACGTTCGGCAATGCTCAATCCCGAAATGAATCCCGTATTAACGAAGTCTCAATAGGTATGCGCACTACGTTCAGATCGTCGAACCAGACGTAAGCCGTGCCTGCATCCGGTGCTGTCAAGACACCAAGGACTGCCGACTTGACAAGGACACCTCGGGGTGCCCCGTTGTCGTTCCGGGAACCTATTGATTGCCTTTTGACGAATCCGAAATCTTTCGCTAGTGCGAACATTTTACGCAATGCACGCCTCATTCATACTCTGCTATTCAATTCTCGTGACGGACAGTAGCGATGGACTTTTGTGTTTTATGATGAGTTAATGCAACGTACTAATATAATGAACAATTTATTAGTGATGCGGTTCAATGCCTTTTTCAGCCCGAGAGAAACTACTATTATAACATGTGACGCATCTATGAAACATACAATCGTTTACGAGCTTGGGTAGCACTTTGTCCAGTTGTTGCCTGACAATACACCATCAAAATCAAGTGTCAGCACACCTTTGGCACTAACACAAACCGTGTTTTGTGGCCATACAACCCCGGCCCGGAGATCAGTAGGAACGCAGAGCAGAAGTTGCCCTTGTCGAGTAGTGATCATGCCTGATTTGTCCATAAGCCAGTTTTTCAAATGTCCAGGGTCGTGAACAGGCAGAGGAGTAGCAACCCAAACCCTGATGGCCTTGTCATCAGAGCCGGAGACGATGCGAGTGCTGTCAGGTGAGAACGCCACAGACCGGACGGAGTTGGTGTGCCCCTCGAATGGCCCAGCAACCGGATCCCCAGTGTGTGCATCCCAGATACGGATAGTGCTGTCATGAGAGCCAGAGGCGATGCGGGTGCCGTCGGGCGAGAACGTCACAGAGCTGACTGAGTTCGTGTGCCCCTCAAGCGGCCGAACAGTGAGGTTCCCGCTGTATGCGTCCTAGACGCGGATGGTCCTATCATAAGAGCCAGAGACTATGCGAGTGCCATCAGGTGAGAACGCCACAGAGTGGATTGGGTTGACGTGCCCCCGGAATGGCCCAGCAACGAGATCCCCACTGCGCGCATCCCATACAAGAATGGTGCAGTCATCAGAGCTAGAGGCGATGTGAGTGCCGTCGGGTGAGAATGCCACAGAGAGGACCCAATTGGTGTGCCCCTTGAACGGCCCAGTAATGAGATCTCCGCTGCGTGCGTTCCAGATACGGATGGTTGTGTCTTGGGAGCCAGAGGCGATGCGAGCACCGTCAGGGGAGAATACTGCAGAGAGGACCGAGCCGATGTGTCCCTTGAATGGTTCGGCGATGAGAAGCCCACAGCGTACATCCCATACGCAGATGGTGCTGTCATTAGAGCTAGAGACGATGCGGGTGCCGTCGGGTGAGAACCTCACAGAGAGGACTGAGCCGGTGTGCCCCTCGAACGGCCCAGCAACAAGAAATCCGTTGTCTGCGTCCCATACACAAATGGACCTATCATAAGAGCTAGAGGCGATGCGAGTGCCGTCAGGTGAGAATGCTACAGAGAAGATCGAGCTGGCGTGCCCCTCAAACAACCGAGCAGCGAGAAGCCCGCTATGTGCATCCCAGATACGGATGTTCTGGTCAAAAGAGTGAGAAATAATTCTAGTGCTATCGGGAGAGAATCCCACGAAGTCAACCAAGCCTGCGTGCCCCTCAAACGGCCCAGAAACAAGATTCCCACTTTGTGCACCCCAGACACGGATGGTGTTGTCACTAGAGCCAGAGACAATGCGAGTGCCGTCGGGTGAGAACCCCACGCAGCGGACTGAGCCGGTGTGCCCCTTGAACGGCCCAGCAACAAGTCCGCCGTGTGTGTCCCAGACACATATGGTACTGTCATCAGAACCAGAGAGGATGCGAGTGCCGTCGGGTGAGAACCCCACGCAGCCGACCGAGTCGGTGTGCCCCTTGAACGGCCCAGCAACGAGATCCCCACTGCGCGCATCCCATACACAAATGGTGTTGTCATCGGAGCCAGTGACAATGCGAGTGCCGTCGGGTGAATGCGCCACAGAGCGGACCGGGCCAGTATGCCCCTCGAACGGCCCAGCAACAAGAAGTCCGCTGCGTGTGTCCCAGGCACGGGTGGTGCCATCATGAGAGCCAGAGACGATGCGAGTGCCGTCAGGTGAGAAGGCCACAGAGAGGACCGATCTAGTGTGCCCCCTGAACGGCCCAGCAACGAGAAGCCCGCTGCGTGTGTCCCAAACACGAATGGTCTTATCATCGGAGCCAGAGACGATGTGGGTGCCGTCGGGTGAGAAGGCCACAGAGAGGACCGAGCTAGTGTGCCCCTTGAACGGCCCAGCAACGAGATCCCCGTTGCGTGTGTCCCAGACACGGATGGTGCCGTCATTGGAGCCAGAAACGATACGAGTACCATCTGGCGACTGTGCTATATAGGCAATGTAGCTGCGGGTGCTCCACGTTGCAAGACATGGAAGATCTCTTCCCTTCATTTCTGGCCCCTTCAGTCTTATTAGCCCCTGCGTTCGCTTCCAGTATCGTAGTCTGACCGGGCGTTTTTCTGGCCAAAAGGGCAGTGCCGAGATATAGATGTGCGGCGTGCTACGGGATGCCGCACTCAGGTCAAATGCTGCCACAAATCTACTGGCATCTAGGGCAAGTTCAAGCGCATCATTCGAGCCTCCAGATTTCTACATTATCTTCAGAACTCATCCCACAAGAGCTTCAAAACGGGTACACTCACCTGTAACCACCCATGGACTTGGCTTAATATCTCCGCGCCTGCGCCAATACATTTCCTCAGGTTTAGCACCTCCATCCAGAACAGCAGCCGGCTCGACAGAAATTCCTCTAACACAGAGTGGACGCTGTTTGAAGCCCCGACAAGCCTCAAATGATCTCCCCAGTAGCGGCAAGCGTAGAACAGCTCCGGCAAAACCGCCAGCTGGATCTTTTCCGCGAGATCAGGAATGTTCTCGTCAAGGACAAAGGACGACTCAAGCTCGCATATGTTGAACCGTAGCAACCGCTGCATCATTCTTAAGCAGCCCAGGGCCAGGCGCTCATTGTGCTCCGCGACGTTGCAGCAGAGGTTTCCTGAGCGCTTACGGCTGAGCATAAAGTCGGGGAATGACGCATGGAACGTAGATATGAGACCGGTGCCTTCGGACAGATGGAGTACGGAGCGGAGATGCTGCGCTGCAAATATGACATCCTGCTCGTCGTCCAGCCCAAGCAGTCTCGCCATTGTTGCAGCACTCATCGGTTCTTTAGCACATACCGCCGTGTCCAGTACCAGTTGGATGTTGTTCTTCTCACCGGGGTTTAAGTCTTTGTCGGCGAATGGGGCTTTGAGCACCGCTGTGTACAGATCGTTGATAGCAGTGTGTTTGTTGGTGTCCGTCTTGGACGCCATGGATAACACGTCCTCGAGGCGCTGAAGGAAATTGATCGGTCGGCCTTTGGGATGGATGTAACGCGCCGCAGTAGCAGCGTAGATGAACAGAGTGCCGGCTTGTTCGGCGAGTTGCCGAATTTTCTCTCCAGGAAGAGCTATCGAGACGAATTCAGCCTTCAGAAAGGTCGTGATGTCGGCTTGCACAAAGGACGCCTCGATGTCATGGAGATGAAGCACAGACCGGTAGTGCTCATCCTTTGATTGGAGTGTATTGAAGAGGCCGGGCTCTGGGCGGCAAGTGACGAAGAACTTGATTGGCAGATCCCCCGCATGGAGAAAGAGCACGTCTAGGATATCCTGGGCTCCTTCGCGTCGATCACATTCGTCCAGCGCGTCGATCACGACAACAATGCCTTCAGGCACCGAAGCCCTGATTTCGCGCAGGGGATCTCGTATAAGCTTCTCGAACTGCGTCTCAGTTCTTCGCGCCCCGATCTCTTTATCCTCGCCCATTTGTCGAATCAGCACCTCACGATACGAGGGCAAGAGGCGTGCCAGTTGATGTGCGATGGTAGGTACGATCCTCGACACGTCACGGCTGTCCGCGTCCGCGCGAGAACAGAAGAAGCTCGCCCCAAGTCGATGTGCGCGTTGCATCTCAGCGCAGAAGCTGTACGCCAGTGTGGTTTTCCCCGTGCCAGCCATGCCGTTCAGCCAGTACACCTTTGGACCTTTCGAGTCGTCCGCCCAGCTTCGCATCTCCGCGAGGATCGCTTCACGAGTGCCGGGAGTACACGTCCGTCGGCCGACAACATCCGCCAAGCTTGAGTCGTACATTGCCTTCAAAGCTGCGTTCAGCTCCTTAAGGCGTGTGTCCTGTAGAAAATCATGTTAGGCGGTAATGCTCCATACTTCCCTATGCAATCAACGTACGTCTTTCTGCTCCTCCAAATTTCTCCAGATCTCCGCAATCGCTTTGTTCTGGCGCATAATCAGTCTTCAGCCAGTAATACCTCGCCAAAACAGACTTGCCTGTAGCTCGCGGCACAGCACCTCGACACGGCGATAACACCCTCGGACATCAACTACGTCCTGTTCTGCTCCAATATGGCGCTTAAATCCTGAGCGCTGCTGCCTTTCCTGCACATGCTCCATTTCCTTCTCAAGACGACTATAAGTTCGTTAGTCCCAAGCTTATTATAAATTGAAACCAACCCACCTTGCCATAGCCTTCAGAGTCTCTGACATCCGGGAAGACGTATGCTCCCCCGGGCGATCTGCAAACTCGCGAACCACATTTTGCAAATTCGACGCGAGCTCTGCGTAGTCGTTTCGGTTCCGGGCGGCTGTCTACAGTGAGGAAATGAAATTAGTACGATACAGAAACACGTAAAATATAAGCACTCACTTCGAAAGTATCTACTACCCCAAGAAACTCGGCCACGGCGGACTTGAGAGTCGGGAAAATATCCGAGCTCTTCTCCAACAACTGCAGCGTGGTCCTGAATCCCGCCCATGCTTCTGCTCCGGCTTTTTTCGTGGCTTGGGCTAGCCCAGATTCTGCGGTAGCCGTTTGGTTTACGTTGTTAGCCTGAAGCAAAGCAGTAGACGGTGGTTGACTGGGGCCGGGTGGTTGAAGTAGAGCCGTCGTTTGTTGGGATTGAGTGAGCGGCTGTAGTGGGGGCGCCGAAATTGGTTCGCTGGAAGGCGCGATCTGTGGAGGCGGATCTGTAGGTAACGCCTGAGACGGAAGAGGCTGTGGGCGAGAGGCGGGCACTTGATCATTGGGCTTGAATGCTTTCTTTGCGCCACGAGCGACGCGCTTGAGGAACCCACCAACCCGACCTGAGGGAGGGGCACCGGAGGACATCTCGTTATGTTGTGGTGGTTGAGTTTGCTGGAGACAACTATTAAGCGACAGTCCCTGGCAGGGAGCGCCTGCATAGCGCCCACGAACAAAGGTGTCTAAGCGCTCTTTCTGTAAAGCACAGGCCGAATTCGATAACTAAATGACGTGGTATTCAGATCGGGCCTATAGAACGTGTAAAAAGGAATAGGAGCACAGAAGGAGAAGGATGGAGAATATGTCAAGTCACAAGTTGCAACAGATGAATACCGAGCGCAAATGGATAAGTCATAAATGGGGTCGGTCGTAAGTGTAATTGGCCATAACCAAAAATGGAGGTAAATGTGGATAGAATGTAATGAGATTTGGATCTTGCTTTCGATTCCTGATCTGGTCAATGCAGCTTTTCGTTTTCGGACAAACTTGAGACGTCGTCGTTAGTTTCAGCCAAGGAGGGGCGAGACCGTTTAATTGAGAGCGGTTTCGGTCACCAGAACGCTTAGAGCGTATGTATGGATTTAGGGTGGTGGTGTTGTGAAGGAGTCATCGCAGGAAGACTACGAGGGGCAGCTCGTGCATGAGCAACGGTGGGTGTACTAGCCAGGGGAGGAACCGCCGGTCTAGGGTGGCTAGGGTGAGGCCGACTGGAGCAGAGATGAGTCCGAATTTGCAACTAGGCTGATTGTTCTCAGACTCAGGGACCAACGCTGCTCGAGACGGGATCGGCCTATACACCCGGGAATTACCACGCGGCCGACTCGCGGTCAACTTCGATAGAGTCAACTGAACTAGAACGACTTCCGCGACGTAAGTTCTCAGCTGGATTTTCACAGCCTGCCGTCTTTACGTGAAGAAATGAGGCTTTCATTTCGGCACCCGACGCCGAACTGGCCAATGGATTCAAACCCGACGTACGATTCGCGTACCCCGGGCGCATCCACGACAGCTGTGTACCCGTCCACGCCAGCTGTGAGTTCATGTGATCTGTGATCGCACTGCCAAGTCCGGACCGTGGGGGTCACGATCCCCGAGATCAGCTGGGTACTGCCCTCCTATTTAAGCCAGCGCTTGGCAGACAGGAATAGCAGGCTCGTTCTCTCCCCCTTCACCTTCCAAGAGTTCATCCTAGTCACCATGTTGTTCTCCTCTGTCTTGGTTGCGCTCTCGGCGACGCTTGCACTTGCGTCCCCCCTCATACCGCGTGCTTCCCCGGATAACACTGTTGTGGTGTCGAGCACGAGCAAGTGTGAGTCACACCCGAGAACTTTCTCACCCCTGTTTTATATTTATGTTATTTGTCTCCAGACTGCTTGATCATGCCCCGCAAAGCTCACACGAACATTGGCGATTCCGAGTCCACCGGCCAGATGCAGTCGTACTGCACCGCTTCTGCGCGCACCTCCAACGCCCAAGGTCTCCTGCCAAATGGCTTCTTCACTAAGGCCACGTTCAAGTCTGGAACCGGGAAGACTGGCAAGAAATACGTCCAGAGTAAGTTCTGGCATATGATATCTATATATGTACATATTGATGTTGAACATCTTATCTTATCTTTGTCTAGTTACCGGACGTATCCAGAAGAACTTCTCTCAACTGAACAACAACGACGGCGGAGGGCAGTACGATTCCAGCGGTGGAGCTGGCGGAAAGGGAAACCCACGCGGAAGTGTTTGCACTGGGTACGTTCGCCAACACTCGTACCGAAAATTGAAATGATACTAATGACATTTCGATAGATACGCGCACTACGTCCAGATCATCGAGCCAGATGTCAGCCGTGCGTGCATCCGATGCTGCCAAGACACCAAGGACTGCCCGACGAACAAGGACACCGCTGGCTGCCCTGCTGTCATTCCGGGCACCTACTAATTTATTCTTGACGGACTCAACCCCTCTACTACGAACATTTTACGCAACACACGCCTCATTGATGTTTTGATCATTTTTACGACGGACAGTAGTGGTTCTTTATGGAACGTAACGGACCTTTTGTGCACTTGTAGTAGTCAATGCGACGTAATATAATAGTCAATACATTAGTGATCTGAAAGCAAGTGAAAGATAGTGGAACTGCACCAGCAAGAGCCCTGCTTGTCGGGAGAGACTAACACACACTTTCTGTTGGTTCATAACTTTTGACTGATGTCATTTTAATCCAAGTGTTGCTCGAAATCATACACAACGTTGTTCACAAAAGCGAGAAATAATAACTTAAGAACCCCCATCATCACCGACCTCACTTCATCCCAAAGCCACAACCTACTCCTCCGGACCCCGTCGTCGCTTCGTCGCATTATTCCGAATCTTCGAATCCCTGAAAACGCGCATACAGTCAGCACACTCTCCCCTCTCATTAGATAAACTGAACTCACGCAAAGCTCCTATCCTTCCTCTTCCTCCCCTCTTTTTTCGTAATATTCCTGTGCAGTCTCCTCGCTGCCGCAGCATCGGGCCGCGTCGCCGCTTGCGTCGCGCGTTGGATCTTGCGTTCTCGCCGGACACGGAGGACGCCTTGACGGATACGGCTGTATGCGGTTGCGAAGGATGTCGTGCCTACGCGTTGCTGGAGGAGGGATTGGAGTTCGTGCGTGAGGGTTTTGAGGGATTCTGAGGTGTCAAGTAGGCGGTTAGGTTTTAGTAAGTATGGGTATGGATAAAGTAGCTCACCAAGCTGGGAGTTCTTGATAGTGTCTTCCTCGGCAATCCTGTAGACTGGAGCCAAAATATGCGGGAGGAAACGTTCGAGGGTTGGAGCGGGGAGATGCGAGGCCATAGCGGCAAACCAGCGGAAGATAGCCGAGATGTGGACATGCCAAGTCTCCAGCTACATTGTGAATATTGGTCAAGGTACGCATCAAAGGGTCGAGGAAATGAGCACTCACCGAGTTGCGAGCCCTATTGAGTCTTGCGATGTGCGCCGAGCGAGCTTGATAAGAAAGTTTGGAAAAAATCCATGCAAGCGGGTTGGCTAATGCTTTGCTCGTCCCCTGTTCGTCTGCTTCTCCACTTCCCTCCTCAGCGTCTGCCTCGTCTTCCGCTTCAGCATCGTCCTCTACAGCATGCTCGTCCGACTCTCCAAGTCCCGCCTGATCGTACACAAGCGCAAACGTCTTTCCTACATAAAACAGATTCTTAACCACCTGCGTGCTAAGCGTCTCGTCCAAATGCGTCCCGCGAAGTTGCAAACATAACTTCTGAGTCACCTCCACCAATGTGGCAAGCTCGATAACACCTCCATTTGAGTTCGAGATAGTGGCCTTTGCCAAGTCTGAGCCGAGCGTCAAGCTGGATGCTGAAATTGGCACGGACGCGAACAAACAGCCGACAAGGCGGCACGCTGCGAGTCGGACCCACGCGTGAGGGAACAGCAGGTGTGCGAATATCGCTTCCCAGTTGGCGGACGAAGCGGACTGGATGGTATCTGGGAACTCTCGGTAGACTTTTCCGAGGGACGTCAGGGAATGATATGGCAGCTGCCACGTCGTGTTCACGTCGTCTTCCTCCGTATCGACGTCCATAGAGTCGGAAGCGTGTTCGAGGGCGAATGCGCTGCGTTGAATTAGAGCTCGCAGGTCAGTGTCCATCCCAGGAACATAGGGAAGAGCGTCTGAGTGAAGTGCATCCAGTGTTAGTCCGTATATCTGCGCGGCGACTCCAGCGAGTTGTTCCTTCTCCTCTTGTTCCGCCCAGTTGTGAACGTGCACCATGAACGACTTGCGTCGAGCTACTCCAACCCGGCCGAGCAGCTGCTGAACAAGCGCGGCGGCCATCTCTCTGCATTTCGGTGTATCGTCGTTGGCAATCCGGAGCACGAGTGCTACGAAGAACATGTCTGCATACTCCTCGATGATCGCGTCGGTGAACTTGGAGAAGACAGCACCCAGGATCTCCATGACCGATTTCCGCCCGCTGTCAAACACGTAGTCGAGATTTCGCGCAAGCGCAGTGAGCTGCGTACGCAAGCGGCCTTTGCCTTGTGGATAATCTAGTAGGAACTGCAATATCACGCTGCGGGAAAGCTCCTGGACTTGTGAAGACTGGTTGGTGACGAGGATCTCTGAGACTTTCACCATGAGGTCGTAAATTTCAGGGACGACGAACTTTCGGGCAATGATCGCGCGGAGTAGTGAGAATACGGCTGCTTGTCGCTCAGGCTCCTCGAGATCAGGAGAAATAACTTCGAGCAGGAATGTGAGGTCATTTTCTTGAAGCTTCGCGCCGGGGCAATCACGGATGATGATGGAGAGCGACTTGAGAGCGGTTTGAACGACTTCAGACTCGGTGTTCCCGGAGTTTCGAATGATCTCTAGAGACTGCTTGACGAAGACGGGGAGGGATTTCTCGATAGACTGTAAGGGACACTTGACGATCGACGCGGCGGCCTTGAGTCCGAGCGTTACGACATGACCATCAGAGCTGTATAGCGTGTTGCCGATAACAACGACCATAGGTTCCAGTCTCGCGATGATCTCAGGGTCGCCAAAGTCAAACTTGCCACGCCTAAATCCAGTTGTGAAGATTTCGAGACCAAATGCTATGAATCGGAACGAGTTGGCAGCATAAAAATCGGCGTCCGGAGCATTGTTCCTCTTGAGCTCGACGTCAAAATCGGTCTTCTGCTTTCTGTTGTGTTTCTTGGCTGGGGCTTGTTTGAGGAATTTAGCGTTCTGGCTGATGAGCGTATGGCAAAGAACGAGTATGTCGACCGGCTTAAGGTTGGCGCTCGCGTTAAGCCCGCTGGCGATGCGGCGTAGTACGTCCTCGGCGTGCTGCATGGGCTTGATTGCTACGGTCTCGTGCATGATGGCTCGAATGGGGACAAGGAGGGTCGCGATCCGCGAAGCGGTGATGTGTTTGGCCATGATCATGAATGAGTCGAGTCCCTTCGACCCAGATGTCCGTACCTCGCGCATCTTCGTCCTGAATTCCTCGGACTGAAGGTCTTTCCCGGATTGACCAAACACGACCTCGGCGGATATATGCGCGACATCTCCAGCGCAACCGTCCAGGACCGTAAATCGCTCAGCATTTTCTCCCGTGGTGACATGAACGAGGACGGAATGAGTCACGAAAGCAAGTACGTGAAGTTGGGGACCTCGGGCAAGCGCCCCGCGTAGCTCTTTGATGATGACGGGCAAGGACTCCGGCCCAACAATAGTAGCGATTTTGCATAACGTTTCCCGGGTAAGATCGCGTACTTCTTGAGATTTGCTGCGCAAAATTTGGCTGAGTACGACGATCAGCTTGCTGATCTGTGGCCCTCGGTACGTGTCGGGCAGATGCATCGCGACTCGAGCAATTCCGACCGCGACTGGGATTCGAATGGCCTCCTCCGCTTCGTCACGCTTCTCCAGATACTGAAGCAAGCTAGGTAAGAGTCGTGTTGTAACTGCCTCTTCAATGCGAGCTAGTTTCTTTGCCTCTCGTTGCGCGTCAATCTCGGAATCCACTTCGCCCGAGTCCTCTTCAAGTACCTCGGGTTTCTCGACCTCGACTGACTCTCCCATATTGAAGTGGAAATTATCGAGGATAGACACCACGGTACGTATCATTGCCTTCTCGGTTGTAGAGACCCGCTCGCGCGCCAGCTTGAGATAGTGTTGAATTGAAGCGTTGTAGGAACCCCAAGCGAGGTGAGCGGCCATACGACCAACCGTCGTGATTGCTTCGTTGACTAGCAGGTGATCGGTAGTAGCAACGGCTTCGATAAAGTGACCGACGAGCGGGAGGAACACATCTGACAGGGTAGTGCTGCGTACGCTCCCTGCAAAATCCGCGAGCCGCCGCAATGCTCGCGATCGACGATGGGTCTGGATATGATAGATGTTAAGGAAGAAATTGGCTTCATCGTCTCCGTCGGCGAGCAAGGGTCGGAGCTGCGCCAATGCAGATACTGAATCGCAACGAGCGACAGCGTGCGCCAAAACACCCAAGACTTCGACTCGAATAAGCTCGATCCTGGAGCGCAGACCGTGTCGGAGTCCGGGGTAAAGCACCTTCACAAACGTCTTCTCATAGTCGCTCGAGGGTTGGACAGCAACCAGGTCAACGAATCGCTTCAAACTGAGACCCGCGCTACTCCGAATAGACAACTCGTCTGGATCTTGGATGAAGAAAAGCATGTTGTAGAGGAGGGGCAACCATTGCTCGCATGTCAGCTTGTCGTGCATCTCCTCGTTGAGCGTGCTAAACGCGGTCAACCGACGATCGAAATCTGCCTCGTCCATACGCTTCGCCGAATACGCGTTGAGCTCAGTGACTATATGCGCCGTCGCACGCAAGTGTTCGTGCATGTCCGCCAATCGTGCAAAGACATCGACAAGAACGACTCGAGCGGGCCTCGTCCGAAGGGATTGGAACAGTGTAGTGACTAGCTCATACGTCGTCCGGTATGTCTCGCTTATACGATCCTTGAGCGCATGGACGAGCGGAAGCGCATTCTTGACAATTCCGAGCAGGTCGACCTTGACTTTCTCGGAGACGACCTTGGCGGGACGGCGAAGCATGGGAGACAAAAGGGACAATAGCCGTGTTGCCTGCGCCTCGTCCGAGATGTACGGAGCGACCTGACAGAGAATGCGTAGCTGGCGTTGGACGAGATCGGTGGTGGACGTAACAGCGCTGCTCTTTTCGACCATCGCAGCAAGCTGGACAAGTAGATGTGACACATGTGGTTTAACGATTCGGAGGGTGATGTCCTCATGCTCCTCGGAATGGTTCAATAGCGACTGTACAGTATCGAAGACCTTGAGCACCACGGCAGGCTTAACGTTCACCGCCGTGAGACAGTCGAACACCCTCGGAAGTACGTCTGCATCGTGCTCGACCAAATAGAGGGCAGTTCGCGTGTCCAGAGACCATGTATAAAACAGATCCATGATTCCCGACGGCGCTTGAGTGTTCTCTCGCGCAAGGAGCGGTACCCGAGGAGAGACGAACCAGCGGAAAGCAATAGGCATATACGGCGCAAAATCGAACGACTCGGCAGAGGCAGATCGGAAAAAGTCAATGAACCGTTTGAGGCCGACTTGTCGGATGGATCGAGCCTGTCTAAGGACTTGCCCATCACTAGGTTCTTCGGATTCGTCCGCCTCTTCTTCGACTGCGACAATGGTCGACTTGCAGTGCGCTTGCGCGTCACGTAGGAGCACCATAGTCGTCCGAAGTAGTTGAGGCCAGTAATCCAAAATCTTCGGACCGAGGTTCTTTAGCACGTCTGCCAGGAGAACGAGGAACCCAGTACGTTGCTTCCCACCCGCCTCTGTCTTTGCATTCTCCAGATCGCCCACCAGAGCGTCTTCGAATGGCGCTAGCATAAGCCCCACCAGTGTTCCAAGCTCTTCGGGAGAGCATACCGACAGCAGGGTAAGCACCGCAGATTTCCGATCGCGCTTATTCTTCTCGAGCATCGTTCCATACAACAATCGAATGATGACCTCCACCGCACGCGCCTTCAGCTCTCCATCTAGCGAAGCGAAACTGAACCCGGTCATTTCATCTCTCCACTTCGTCTCGTCCAAGAACATCCGCAAGCTCTGTTCGACAGCCAGGGTATGCGACTCTTTGAACGTCAAGAGACATGTGAGGGCGAGAGACTGGAGAGGTCGATCGGGGTGGGATAAGAGCGTGGTATAAAGCTCGTGCAGGTCTTGAGAGCGGAAGGCCGCTTTCGGGTTCGTGAGCTTGGAAAGCATGGTGAGCCAGGCAATTGTTTTGGAGCGTGGAGGCCTGACGGAAGGAGCGGCAAATTCGAAGAAAAGGGGTACGAGAGAGCGAGTATGCTTGTCCATTAGGGAAGGAATCCCGCCAAGCGTCAAGAGCAGCTGCGTTTCGTAATTTGCTAGGTCGAGTCGATCTTGGGATTTGGGCGCCTTAATTCACGAGCGCGTTAGTACGTAGTATGAATGCAGGGGCTGAGGCGACTCACCTCGGACACCACAACTTTATCCTTCTTCCATCGGCCCACAATTTCCACAAATGTGATCGCTCGCGGACACCTCCACGTCCTTTCCTCCTCTTCCCACTTCTCCTCAACAACTTCCGCCTGTCCATCCAGCTCCATACCCTCCTCTACGCCTCTCCCGACTTCTTCGTCCTCCATCTCGACATCCTCGGTCGGCGCACGTAATGCAAATCCTTCAGGCTCCCGGCATACCCTCTCCAGCTCCTCAAACACAACACTCCAAACTTCATTGGCACACCCGCTCGCATTCGCTATAGTGCCTAGCGCCTGGATCGCGGGTGCCCAAAGTGGTCGGAGGTTGATCTTCAATTGGGCTATTAAAAGCCCCAAATCCATCAGCATCTCTCCAGTTCTAGTGTTAGAAAAAAGAATGCGTACCAACGAGCCATCTCACTATGACAGCCTTCATGCCTTCCCCATCAACCTTCCCGCTCGCAACCTTTCCAATCTTAACCACCCTCTCACGAACACTTTGAACGACTAGGGGTACATCTTCTGCCGCAACGAGTCGGGAAAGCACGTCGTTTTGCTCAGTCGAACGGACGATACAAGGACCGGAGAGTATGTGCAGGGCCGTCGAGCGAAGAACGCGGGAGTGGGATGTCAAAGGCTGAAGGAGGTGCGGGAGGAGCGCGATGAGAGGCGCCGGGGTATGTATCGAGGCAAATAGTCTAGGATGAACGAGTTGGTAAATAACACGAGTCGTCATTTACGCTAGAGGTATAAAGAAACTCACTGTTGAAGATTCTCGAGTCCACTCATAACACTCTCGCTCCACCACCACCTCTCTATCAACCCTTCCAACGACAGACTCGGTTCCTCCCTCAACGCTTCCTCCGCGCCTTCCAGCCCACCCAACACCTTAATACCCGCGCCCAACGCTACGTCGTCCGTTCCTTTTCCAGAATGTAGCGCGGCGATGACCCTTACTACACCAGCCGCCGCACCAGGTAATAACGGAGCCAGAGCCAACATATTAAGTAGGTCCGTTGTCTTTAACCCAAAATTAGTCAGTCGTACGTATGTTTTGGAGGGCCGAAGTGCTCACATCGTCCCCAACATTCCACCCCTTCAACATCCCAACTACATCCGATCCCACACGCGCAGTCCATACAGCGTCGACCTCGAGTTGACCCGCAGCATGGAGGTGTGCGAGTACAGAAAGAGTTTGAGAGCGAGAGGCGACGAGCGTTTCGGGTGTGCGTCTATATTACAATAATACAGCTATTTCAGCGGGTGGTAGTTAGAAGTTGGGAAGGGTCTGACCTTAAGACATGTGGAAGAAGCATAGATTTCCATCCTCCCCATCCAAGCTCGGATAACACCGCCGCGAGGCGCATGCCTTCAATTGGGACCTAGTACACGGAGAGCGGTCAGTCACCGCGTTATGGTTCAAACAAGCAGGGGCAATTTACCTTCCAAACACATTCTAGCGCTCGTCTCCCAGGCCCAATCCACGCAGCCATGTCTCCTGCCACCAACGCAGCAGCGACATATGTTTGAATCGCAGATTGAGTTCTCGCGTTTGGCGTTAAACGGGCTTGTATCCTTGGGATAAAGTCCAAGATGGTCGAAACGGTGGTAGCTGATAACAAGAAATCAGTCGAATGATATCTGAAAATAAACAGCATATTAGACTTACAAGTTAATTTCGCTCCCTTGCGAACGGCGCAGAGCACCATAACAACCTCCATAGCGCGCACCAAACGTTCTTCACGCTGCTCAATCGAATCCTCCCCCTCTTTGGAATTTAACTCCTCCTCCACGCTCGCCACAACCACTCCCGCCACGCCCACAAAACTCTCCGTCTTCGAGTGATGCAGTAACGCAGTCAACACTCTCCTCAAAAGAAGGAAAATACGACGCGAATCGTCAGGCTGGGCGTCAAGGAATTGTTGAAGTATCGGACCGATAAGTTCTGTCGCGGTTGTGTAGATCCCTTGCGCCTGTTTCGCGCGAGTGGCTTCGACGACGCACCAAGTCACGAACTCGGCTTCCTGTTCTGTCTCAAGGGATTGTACGAGAAGCTCTGCAGCTCTTGCCTTATCCTCCGTCTTCAATTTCCTGAGCAGGTGACCCCATACCTCAGCCAGCATCGTGACATGAGCTGGTTGGGTGGAAGACGAGGCCGCTGCGACGAATGCTGGCCATGACGACTCGACAAGGGTGGGGTTTGTGACGACTAGGTATTTAAGGTGGGTGGTAAGAGCTGTGAGAAGGAGCTCAAATGTGTCTGGTGGGAGTTTTCGGGCAAAGAGGGAGAGGAGGGTGGAGAGGATTTGGGGAGCAACAGGAAGGAGAGTTTGTCGAAGATCGTAGATGATGCAAGTAGAGAGCCTAAATTCAAATTTGAGCGCATGTCAAGTTATTTAGCGCTGGGGCCACTCACTCGATCAACGGCTTGGATCCTTCCTCGTCAGACGAGGCGACAGCGTCCACCCATATTTGCACAATCTCCTCCCAGTGATGCAGTAGCATCGCAAGTGACCCGGAAAGAGGCTCGGCACGATTAGCGAATGCAACGAAGGTTGGAGAGAGGTTGAGTTGACGCCATTGGTCTAGCGAGACTTGGAAGTGGGATTGGGTGTCCTACGTAGTCGAATGTAGCAAGCGTAAACTGCATATAGTATAAAACATACCTCGACATTATGCTCCGCAGTTAAAGGTGCCACCTTTGTAGGAGCGTGTACGTCTCGCAGTTGTGCTTCATATGAACGAAACTAGATCCAAAGACAGTTATTGCTAGAGCTAAACTCGAGAGCTGGGCTGTGCTAACCGTAAATTTCTTGACCCTCTGAGGAAGATCCTCGAAGTCCATCATTTGCTCGTCTTCATCCATCTTGTATTCGTCGAATGAAGGTGCCTGCCTCCAGGTCGGTCGTGGTTCGGGTCACGCACTTTCACAAATTTGAGATCAAATTGTTTCGATGACATAACCAGGGTCTGTGATCTACCCCCCGTATTTGGCCTAATTAGTTAGCACTCGGTTTCGATCACCAATTTGAACACTCGGTTCTGCTCAGCACCGCCGAGAGTCTGCAGACACGACACGCGTCATAAAACCGCTGAAGATGTGCTGGCGTCTGTCTTGTAACCACACAATTTAAATGAGCCGAGCAAAGCAAAACTCAATAGACATCTCTTGGCTGTTGATCGTTCCTAGATGGCTTTTGTACAAGATAAAAACGCTGCGGTGGCCTTGCATGCTCCCTCCGTACCCCGCAAAAACCAGCATGTCAACCTACACGCTCATCCCCACTCCTTCCGGCGACTATGCAAATATTTATGACATGCAAGCAATTAGGATGGCGGCGCTACATAACGTCTTGATACGTTCTTTCAATTCAATCGTGATCCACGCCCCAAATATCGAGCCCACGGACGTCCCCTCGTTTATGAAGTACTGTCAATCCGTCGTAAGCGTAGTATTTTCACCCACGCCCTGGTTTGGTCTGAACTAGGCTGGACCCCTTTCATTATAATAGGCAGCTATGGTACGCCAACATCACACGACAAAGCAGGCAGTTATATTCCCATTCCTGTAAGTAATCCCTACCGTACGTATTAGTGTCCATTCACAGACTCATTGCCTATCAGTGAAACCAAGCTAGGCAAAGATTCGACAAAAATCGACGCCAGTGACGACTTTTTACCAAAATTGAACGAATGGTCCCAGCTCTGCCAATCCGTTCAACTCGGAAATGAACAATTTGGCGCGCCGAAATTTGTGGCCGTACTTCGTCAAAGTACAGATCTACTAGTCAATGACCTGGTGGATGAAATGGCTATATTCGAGGTAAGTCGGTCTGTCTTTTTCCCAAGAAGCTGCTGGCTGACTGGACGCTAATATAGTCGTCAAAACTAAAACTCCACTTCAGCGAGTCGGAACTGAAGTCATTAGAGCCGCTCATAGACAATAATGTTCGCGAGCATGGCTCCCTTTGGGATATGCCTCTGCTCCTTGTCAACGGAGACATAGACTATAACCCCTGGTTCCCTAACGTAAGCAGCTATTCTTGGTATCTCGTTTATGATCTCTTATTTTGGGGTGAACATAGGCCCCTAATCCAATGCTGTTCATTCTACGGCACGCCATCATGAGGCTGGGTGGGGACATGTGGAAGTACGGTCAATCAGATAAATATTGCAAGTTGAAACCCGAGTTCAGGTCTATGTACGGTCTGTAACCTGGCTGACTTCACTACATATTCTGCCGTACATAATACACCAGTGTATGCGTGGATATCATACGGGCTAAACAAGAAGACGTCGTTAACTGAGTCTAATGATGTACGTACCTGCAGGTGCACCTTGAAGTCTCGCAATAAAACTACTGTACAAGGAAAGAAGAAAGGCGACGGGCGAATCGCTTCAGCCCAGGCTTTGATTCAGGCGCATGAGCTCCAACAGCTTGAGGCCGGCAGCAGCGAGTGGTGATCTCGGGACCCGAATCAAAAGCCGCAGGTCCCTTCGTACAGGGATAAACCATACGATTGCCTCTACAAACTCGACGACACGCGAACCTCCGCGCCGCAAACCCCGTCTAAATAGCACAGCCATCCTCCGCGCGGTTATCGTCATCAACCCCGTGGTGGCAACTTGTACAAACAGTCACCTTACTACATGCGGGCAAGAAGATAAAAAGGGGGACGAGGTGTCAACGTCCTCATCATTCCATACCAATGGCTACCTATGCTCTCATACCCACTCCTCCAGGCGATTGGAAGAATAGTATCTACGACTTGCACGCAATTAGGATGGCTGCTCAGCACAACATCTTAATTCGGTCGTTCAACTCGATCATCTTCCATGCACCGAATATTGAATCATCGGATGTACCGTCGTTTATCAAGTATTGCTGTTCTGTGGTCAGTATCATGGTCCCCGTCAAATGCGATTAGCATCGACCGACGAGTATGTTTTTCAGGTAGCTATGGTTCATGAGCACCACACGACCGAGGAAGAAGTCATTTTTCCGTTCTTGTGAGTAGAGCACGACAATGTGATTACGTATGCCGCTGAAAGTCATATTGCTGTATAGCGAGTCTAAGCTTGGCGCTGGCGCGATGGATGGGAATCTCGCCCAGCACCACGACTTCACGCCCAAGTTCAACGAATGGTCTCAACATTGTCAAAACATCCAACAAGGAAGCATTTCATTCGACGGGCGGAATTTTGTAGCCTTGATGCGAGAGAGTACAGATATTCTCGTTCCGCATTTGACGGATGAAATACCTACCATGGAAGTAAGTTCAAACTGATGCTTCCGAGGTGTGAAGTTGACTAGATAACTCGGGGGAACAGTCGTCAATACTGCAGCAACAGTTTAGCGAGTCAGAGCTTAAATCACTGGAAATAAGCACCGCCAAGAAGATCCGCGGGCTAGTCTCGCTCTGGGACTTACCTTTGCTCTTTGTTAATGGGGACTTAGAGTATAACTCATGGTTCCCGCCGGTATGTTTTATCGTTTGCGTTGATTTGAGAAAATCTAACAGTTAGTCCAGATTCCTGCTCCTGTCGTGTTTATCGCTCGGCACGCAATTATGAATCGGTCTGGGGACGTGTGGAAATACGGGCAGGCAGACAAATACAGTAAACTCAAGCCGGAGTTCAAGCCTATGTATAGCCTCTGAACACTACAGAGACTTGCCCCGCATATATGCGCTCTTTTCTTTTGCTTCAACCATGTATGAAAGACAAGCGCATAATCTACACACCTGCTTGATGTGTATTTTAGTTACGGTTGGTCAGACAGGCTAAGCGTCCGAATACTATGTCTGGCCTAATTAGGGAATCAGAGGTTCGCCCAGCCGATCGCCAGCCAACTTGAGCTTTACCCACGCACAACAAACGCAGTCGGGGCAGCCACTGGACAACCCCAAAAGCAAAAGACCTGCGCGCCGCACCCATTCATGCGATTCTCCACGACGAAGCTACATCTCCGAGGACTGCAGATAAACTTGCATTGCATTCAACAACGTCAAAATGCCACCATTACCCTAAAACCATGGGTTATCTCGTGGGCACCTACGCAAGTCGAGCAAAATGTCATGGGCATGTCTGGGTTCTATTCAATCAAACTTGGCATCATCAGCTTTGGGCGCTACATCTGGTGGAAGTCATGATCGTTCCTCAGCGCCTGTGTCTACAAGGGCACGGCCCCGATCCCCCGCTCGTGCGGACCAATCGCGTCAAGCCGTTTTTGATACTCCCCGCTAGAGGCTGTGTCGACCTCGTGGTCAATTGATTCACTGTCGCTGGATATAATCCCTGGTAGAGAGGGAACCATCCTGCAGCTTGCAAAGTCCTCTTCCAAATGTCGACCTAGAAGCTTATTCCGACTCCAGCTGGTGATTTGGGGAACATATATGAACTACACTCGATCAGGATGGCGGCTCTGCATAATATATTAATTCGCTCTTTTAACTCAATTATATACCACGCGCCGAACGTCGGACCGACAGACGTGCCGCCATTCATGAAGTACTGCAGATCAGTGGTAAGTGCACTCCTGTTGTCTTAGTATCGCACAGGGGTTTGTTTTGAACGGAAGTCCAGTCAGCGTTTGTCCATGAACACCACGCAACAGAGGAACAATTGGTCTTCCCCTTCTTGTAAGCCAATAAATCTGGAAATAACTCTTGGCCACCTTACTTACAACCCTCCCTCCAACAGCGAATCAAAGCTTGGCAAAGGCGCAATGGATGCAAACGTAACGCAGCACCAAGACTTTCTGCCTCAATACAACGAATGGGACCAGCTCTGTCAGGACATCCAGTCGGGAAAATCGCAATATGAGGCGGAGAGCTTTGTAACTTCGTTGCGCAAAAGTACCGATCTGTTGGTTGAACACCTGGCGGATGAGATTCCTACCATGGAGGTGCGTCTAACATCTGTTCCGATAAGATAGCTGATTAGAGTTACTGACCCAACGTCATAGGCGTCAAAACTAAAGCCACATTTCAGCGAAGCAGAGCTCCAGGCACTTGAAATTGATATAGACAAGAAAGTCAAAGAATTGAGCTCTCTCTCCGATTTCCCCTTGCTCCTCGTCAACGGCGATACGGAATATAATCCATGGTTCCCCGAGGCGCCAGCTCCAATACTTTTCATCGTTCGACACGTTCTCATGCGCCTCGCTGGGGACATGTGGAAGTACGGACAGTCGGACAAATATTACAAACTCAAGCCAGAGTTCAAATCTTTGTATGGACTGTAATTGGACTTAGAGGTCTTCTGTTAAAACTAGCCTGTCTTGGGTTATTACATTATATTGCGTTGGTATTTTCGTCGTATTTACTCTTGTTGGAAAATCAATTGCGGATTATTTATGTCTTTGGGTCGAGTTGGAAGATATCAAGCACGCTGCATATGTTCTGGAGTTGTGCAAGGTAAGAAAACAGATACTAGTGGTGATGGTGTGGTTGGCTTTTGCGTTAGACTCTCGCTGGGAAAGGGGGGAGACAACAAATGTATTTTGGTACTGGGAAGTACTTAGTACGATCAGGAAATAAAGGGAAATCAAATGTCCATTCGAAAGAAATTAAGGAGAATTGTCCAAGAAATCAAGCACTACAGCCTGTGCGCGGGTGAGTTCAGACTACTGGGCAGCTTAAGCAAAGGAGCCAGGATGGTCATGCGAGAATGCATGCTTCTTGGCATGGGCGTGCTCCTTAGCGCCACGGGTCTTGCGCATGCGGCGGAAAGCTGGGCCACTGAGGGCAGCGGACTGGTCAGCAGCAGGGAGAGAGCGACGGCCGAGGGAGGTCGAATCAGAGGTCAGACCAGCGGGGATCTCGCTGCACATCTAGAAAAGCGGGTAAGATGAGTTCAGAATGAGAATATTGAGCTGTATGCGGTACTCACATCGGTAGCGCTGGACGGGATGGTCATGGCAGCAACAGCATCCGGCTGAACAACCACAACAGCAGCGAAACCGTGCGCAAGATGCCAGTCGATATGGCAATGCATAACTGTGTATTAGGTTAGTGTTTGGCGCTAGCTGGAATTTTACAGTTGTGCTCACACCACACGCCGGGGTTGGTAGCCTCAAAGCGGAGCACGGCCCACGAGTTGGCAGGGATAACGTGAGTGTCGCGGCGGATCGGGTTCGTGGTGTTGTAAGTCAATGTCTGGGCGCTCGCAAGGGTGAGGAGACCAGAGCCTTCACCGACGATCCAGAAGGTCATGCCGTGCACTGCAAACAAACAAAGTCAAAATTGGCGGAAGTAACAGGCTCATGCGTAAACTTACAATGGTAGGGATGGTCGATACCGGTGTCCATATTGTTGATAATGATATCGGCCGCGCCAGACTCTGTGAAGGTGATTGAGGCAACGTTCGAGCTGTTCACGCTTCCGCCCTCGTTGATCGTCATAAGAACCGGCTTGTAGACGAGGTCCTTGAACTTGGTAGCGTTGACAGTGAACCCAGCGTCAAGGTCGCCGGCGGAGTCGAGCACGAGACTGAAGGCAGTATCGAAGATTCCACGCTGGACAACATCGGTAGGCGCATCTTGAGCGATGATCGGCACGAGCGAGGAGGTGTCGAGGTCAGTGCACGTAGTCATGACGTCCGTCCAGTCCGAGGTCGTCGGCTCGTCAGTGGTCGCAGTGGAAGAGCCGACTTCATCAACGTAGCGCATGATTGCATACGTGGTGTTTGCGAAATCATCAGGGAGCGTGGTAAGGCAGGCAGTGTTCATCTCAGCGCGCATCCAGTAGGCGTCACCAACGGAGCCGACGGAGGTATCGACGATCACAGAGTAACGCTGGCCGTTGTGGAACTTGAGACGGTGGAGAGCACTGTTGGTTTCGCTGTAGATGGGAGTGTCGTCCGCTTCGGTAACGTTGAGGGTGTGGCCGTCGATGGAGTACCAGAACATGGCTGCGCAGGGATGTCAGTAGGGGTTCTCGTATGCAAAGTAGTGATCCAGCGCGTACCATGAGCAGCAGTGTTGATTAGACGGAAGCGGTACTTCTTGTTGGGCACAACCTGGATCTCAAGCGGGGTCTGAGTGAAACAGGAGCTGCTGTTACCGTAAGTTGCGCAGTCCCAGGTTCCGTGACCATTAAACATCGCGGAGTTCGGCGATGGCGCCGCGATACTCTACAAGCAGAAAGAGCTAGTTAGTATCCCGCATACAAGCAATTAATTAGGAAGCTACTAACGCCTTTGTAGCCGGCAGAGGATAGGAGAGCCTCAGTGATAACGGCAGACGTATCGTGGTACCAATCAGCAACAACTAGAATCTGCTCTTCGTCATAGTCGACCCCGCGCTTGAGCGGATCGTCGGGAGAGTGAATGATCAAAGGCTGCAAAAACATTGTCAGATGAAATCGTGGATATATGCTATGTGTTTACTTACTCCATGAATACCATCAGCCAGCTGAGTCGATGCATGTGCGCTAAAGCGAACCAAGTGTTAGATCTGAAAAATAGTTGGGCAATGCGCATGCACTCACTGCCACCAGTATGTTCCGTATTGTCCGTTGATAGTAAATTCATACGTGTAGCTCGAGCCAGCCGGGATTGGGCACTGAGTGATACCAGCCGGTCCATCCATCCACGGGGTCCCTTGCTGGAAGAGTCCGTGCCAGTGAATAGTTGTGCCGAGGGACATGTCGTTTTGAACGTTGACGATGATGGTGTCTCCGTCATTTGCCTCGATGGTCGGTCCGGGATACTGGCCTGTAAAACGCAAACACGACCAAAAGTAAGTACTAGCGAAAGAGGAGGAGAAAAGGTAGTGGGAGACGCACCGTTGACGACGAGCATAGGGCGGTAGTAGCCGTCCGGAGCACCGGTCATGGTCGACACAACCCAATCATAAGTACGCGTGGCCGGCACGTTGGTAATCACGAAATCGCTGCTGAGCGTGAGCTGGGTGAGGGCTTGAGTGACGGTGGTAGCTGAAGCGGTGACTGTGGAAGTCGCATCTGTTGCGGTGGTGGTCGCAGCCGACGTGGTGCTAGTCGCTGTGGCCGTAGCCGTAGCAGAGGTAGAGGTTGCTGTAGAGCTGGACTGGGCCAGTCCGAGTCCGATGAACAAGGAGAGTGCCCCAAGCACCGCAGGGCGAGGAAGTAACATTGTCGAAAATGTATAAGATCTCGAAAGTAGACTCGAATGAATGTTCGAAAGAGAATGAAAGCTTTGCAGGAGTAGTCCGTTGATGCAGAAGAGGATGGAGAGACAGAGCGGCACATTCGCGCTCTTATATAGGCAAAATCCCCTCCAGAGAGTGGGGAACACCTAAGTCGTGAAAGTACACATTGTTTGCGTCTCTTGGGCGCATAGACACCTCGACCTGTGCCGACGAGCCGCTAGAAGCTCCCGAGTCAACTGTGATTCCACATTGAGCATGCTTGGGTTGAAATCGGCTGTGTGGAAGACAACGGTGAAGGGTTACGGCTTCCGGGTCATTCCTTCAACCTAGGACGAATGTCTATACCGTAGAGAGCTCGAAAGCTAAAAATAACAGATCGATCCAACAAGAGAGATCAAAGCAGTGAGATTGCCGTTATGGGTTGTGATAATTTGTCCGACTCGAGGATGGCGGGCTGCGGACAGAAGAAACGAGAAGGAACGTACTGCGCGCACTGTCCTACCGGCGATCATTCGAATAGGTCAACAGTATTTGTATGATCGCGCAGTACTTTTGTTGAATACTCTATCCCTTGACCGAGTTGGCTGAAACTTACCCTACGCGAGGACGTAGATTCTCGGATCGGTAGATCTTTACATTCGTCGAGCAGATGCCGAGGTCTATAACATAATGAGATAAGATGTACTCGTTAAGTATAGATTAAGATAGAAGAAGGAAAGCATACATAACACTTCAGTCAAAATAGGCGATAGATGTGAAAACATTCAACCGCAGCATCAACGGCCCCGCCTGCCGCAGCTCACTTCTGAAGTGTGCACGACAAACTAGTTGACTAAAAAATCTTGGTTTCGCGTTTTACTTGAAACCTACAAGTGTAGGATAACGATCCGCTCTCTTCGACGGTGGTGGTTGGTGATTGAGTGAAAACACAATTGGATGGCGAATTTGAAACTCTGCGATCAACGGATCAATTTCAATGGAGCTGAACGCCTGCGAGTTTACATTGGCTCAACATGATACTGACTCGCGTGTAGTAAATTCATCAAATTAACTTCGAGGACTCTGCAATCAGCTGCGAATACATGCGCTGAAGCTGATAACGGGAATGTGAATCTGTGTAGTGAGAGCATGCTGGTTGTGTTTCTGAAATGTGGATTAAGTTATTTTATGTCTTTTTCACTTGGCTGCCTCGGAGTAAAGCGCATCCCAGGTTCCAACCGGTCAATCACCCACTCAGACCCAGATCCCTCATGTTGGAATGTTTGATTAAGCAAATACACCGAGCTCATATTCTCCAAACGCGCATGCTTTCTTATTCGCAATTTTACTTATCGCGTATTAGGGATTGTGAACCATCAAATAGATTATGCGCCGTTGCGCATGTAGACTACAAATATACACAAGAAAGCAAGAAACTTCAGAGCGTAATCAAACTGCTATACAAGAACACATTCAACTCGACAGCAAAATGAGGCTTAAATAAAGAAGAGATTAGGTATACTAGCACGACTCCCACAATCCAAAGCGCAGTCGTTTCGTGCAGTGTTTCGGACAAAGTCTCCCCCATCGCCTGGAGAGAAAATGCATCGTCAATCGCTTAAGAGTGGTCGCCCGCCTTGGCGTTGACATCCAGCGTGCACCAGTCGACCGTGCTCTCAACGCCGTACTTTTGCTCAAGCCAGTCATTGGCTTTCTTGAAGTGCCCGTTACCAAGGAAGCCGCGGTGCGCACTCAGAGGCGAGGGGTGCTACAGTTGACAAATTGTTTCAGTAAGCGATTCAAGTGAGGCGAGAACCTGCGCTCACAGCACTTTTCAAAATACAATGCTTTTTCTATTCAATGCAAAATGCACATCAGAATCCAATCATGAACCAACACTCAATACTCACCGCATCCAACCCAGCAACACGCTTCGCAGCCCAGGCACCCCATGCCAAGAACACAACGCCCTTCCCAACTCCACTCGCACCCGGCAAACTCGCTCCACCGTACTTATCAACAGCCTTAACGACCGCGTCCGTAAACGGCTCCCAACCCTTCCCTGCGTGCGAGCCAGCTTCGCCTGCACGCACAGTGAGGGAAGTATTGAGAAGGAGAACGCCAGCGTTAGCCCAGGAAATTAGGGAGCCGTGCTTGGGGGGCTCGAAGCCAGGGTAGGAAGATTTGATTTCTGCGTACATCTAGGTGGGGGTTAGTTGATTGGTTGAGGCGGAAGTTTGGGTTGGACTTACATTGCGCAGGGAAGGAGGAACGGCAACGCCCGGACGGACGGAGAAGCATAGACCTGTTCACGCGACGGCGATCAGAGTGCGAGCGACTCGCATATAACGAGGAGCGTACCGTGAGCTTGCTTAGGTCCATGGTAGGGATCCTGCCCAATAATCACCACCTTGACGCGTCCGAGAGGCGTATATTGGGACCACGCATAAATATCCTCCGCTAAGACCCAAAGGGAA
This sequence comes from Ceratobasidium sp. AG-I, assembly GCA_015039395.1. Classification (NCBI taxonomy): domain Eukaryota; kingdom Fungi; phylum Basidiomycota; class Agaricomycetes; order Cantharellales; family Ceratobasidiaceae; genus Ceratobasidium; species Ceratobasidium sp. AG-I. The sequence continues at coordinate 437,242 of MU132143.1, read as the reverse complement.
ATGAATTGAGTAATCCCGATTTGGGATAGTGAGATGGCAGTGACGAACCTGGTGGGTAAACCTTTTTACAAGGCGTGTTTTTGTCCTTGACGCCCTCTTCCCAAAGGAATTCCTTCAACTTGATGAACGAGGGCTTTTTCAGTTCGTCTTTCAACACCTTGAACCTAAGTAAAGCGCGTGAGCCGCCCAAGTTCAGCTGAACAAATTAGTAAACGCGAGCGTACCAACTCTTGCTCAAGGTCTCAATCTCCAATTGTAGCAACCGGCGTTGGTTCTCCGTCAAAGACTTCTCGAACTCGTCCATCGAAAACGGAATGTATTTCAAGGCTGTGACGCCATTGACAGTTCGACGGGCGGGAGCCTTGGAGGTTGAAGCAGAATCGGGATCGCCTCCAGGCGAAGAAGACGCCATCCCAGCGCGGCTTCCGCCCGGTGGAGTCGACGCACGAACCTTTTTGACGGCTGATCCAGTCTTGCCTTTGGCGCCAAACATATCCGCAAGGCTACAACTCAAGTTAGTCGCGTGGCTTAATTCGAGTGTGTTTGACACCCACCTGCGTTGACGTTTCTCTCCAGTACTAGCCGCAGCTTCCGGTTTCGCGCTCGTCTTGATTCCAGCCTTGCCAGGAGTATTAGATGTCTTTTGACTTTGACTAGGATGGGGACTATCGTCTAGATAGTTTTCCTCCCCACCTTGGGGATCAGCCACCTGCTCGGGCACAGAGGCCGCCACATCCTCGGCAGCATCTTTCGTCTCTTCTTTCTTTTCAACGACCTCGACTGGGGTCTCTTCAGTCAGTTTTTCAGGTTCAGAAGACATGTTAGAGAGGAAAAGCACCAGAGATGTCGGGGATGTTGTGGATGGGATTGAGGTACGCAAAGACACGTGACCGCGTTATGGATCGAGGAGGCCTGGGAAATGCCCATGTGATTTACGTCACGCACAGCAACTTGCTTCCTTCCTGTCAAGAACTTCTTCAGTTCAACCGCAACCAGCTGTCTGTAACCAAAGTGAGCACCGAAAATCAGCTTTACCTGGAATAAAACTGAGCTCATTCTTGTTTTATTTGCGTAGAACTATCACTTGTATCTGGCTGGCACCCCTGTTGCAACGAACACCGCCCAATTTTTTCTAGTTCAATAGACCTATCACATTCTTTCGAATCATGCGTTTCGCAGCCATCATTCTTTTAGCCTTTGCTAGCTACTCTGCCGCCCAAACGCCCATCCCTCCCCCTGAGACGGCGCCAACTGGCTCCGTTACCGTCCCCAGCACGCAGTCTACATCCAGCACCCGGACTCGCACATCTTCCGGAACGCGCTCGGGCACTGCTAGCCTATCCGGCTCGGGCACTCTCACCGCCAGTACAAATGGGACCGCTACTGCGTCTGCATCTTCCGTGACTCCGACAACAACAACGTACCCGTCATTGGGTGACGCCTCCCCTTGTGGTATGTGCACCGCTATTTTTGTCATTCTTACGCTCATGTACAACTGTATTACTATTTTTAGTGGTTAACTGCCTGCAGGTGTCAATAGCGCAAGCGAACTGCTCCACCATCACCCAAGTTGATTGTTATTGCACCAGGTTAGCACCCCGTCACCTCCTAACGACGCAAGCTGACCTTGTCGCTTATAATACCTAGCGAACGATTCCGTACCGGCCTAGTCCAGTGTGTCGCCGCAACCTGTCCTGACGAGCTCACCAACGCAGAAAACCTCGGCCAGGTCAGTTCGCATTCCCTCCCATTGGCGACCAGCGCTCACCTTTGTCTTGCCCTTATAGCAATTCTGCGACATTATCTCCGTCAGCCAAACCTACCCGGCCGCACCCACAACTTCATCCATAGCCAGCTCTTCTGGTTCAGCCTCCACATCCCCCACAACCTCTGCCAACGCAGCACCTGCCGCTTTCAAATCAGAAAACGGACTCTGGACGATTGCTGCATTGTTATTCGGAGCTGCCGCACTATGAGCTTTCATACATGACTGCCTCAGATCTTGGATTTCTACGCCGTACATTGGACTGGACTCTACGCATCAGTATGTGTACGCGCTCGCATGTTGATGTTATTCTATAGCTACACATTTATTTTATTTATATCTTCGAACTCGAGTTTTTTAGAGTGCGTAATTTGATGGACATTTTGATGTTTGGCTGGGCAATTGACTGCGGTTCTTGGCATCTTGATGATGATGACGTATCCTCATACCCTATCATCACTCTACAACTCGAAATTGTGCGGAGGGGAATATCCCTATTTAGGGGATGGCGGTGTTGCGGCGCCTACCTTGCCTTACTTGACTCGTTCAGCGCCAAAGCCATCCACAACGACCACGACCTTGCCCTCGCCACAACCGACGCGTTTATCCTTCTTGCTTTCACCATATCCAATAGCCACGCCCAATGATACCAGGCCCGTCTAGAGACCATTCCCAGCCCGACTATGACAACATCCTACCCCTCCTCTCACAACCCCCGCCGTGGCGTCCAGAATCTGAATCAGTAGGATCATCTCAATCCTCCTAAACTTGACCACTATGACCTAACGATCGGATACGTGTAGTCAATTCTAGAGCCGTTCACGTACATCACAGCGAACCCAGGCAAAGACATGCGCTCTCGCTTAATTGAGGCGTTCAACTGTTGGCTCAAGGTCCCGCAGAAAGAGTTGGGAATTATCGCCCATGTCGTTAGTATGTTGCACAACGCAAGCTTGATGTACGTCCTATTCCTTTTGCCATTTTGCTTGTGATTGAGTTCGTATGTGGATTTTATTAGGATGGACGACGTTGAGGACGACTCCCAACTTCGGCGAGGCACCCCAGTCACGCATAAGATCTACGGGATCCCACAGACTATTAATACTGCGAATTACGTTTACTTTTTGGCGTATCAGGAGCTCTTTAAACTCCGGAAGAATCAAGGTACGTCCCATTTCTTTATCCTCCTACCTTATTGCATCCCACTTCTCTCCGCCTCCTTCAATACATGCGTACGTAGAGACTGATGAAACGAGGATTATAGCTTCACAGAGGACAAACGACCTAGACCGGGTCGTTACGGACGAGTTGTTGAACCTACATCGTGGGCAGGGGTTAGATCTGTTATGGAGGGATACGCTGCAATGTCCCACAGAGGGAGAATATATTGAGATGGTTAACAACAGTATGTTTCCCTTGCCTTTCTTCGGCCTGATGGGATCATCATTGATGTTCGGTGGTATGGCGTGCAGAAACCGGAGGGCTGTTCAGGATCGCGATCAAGCTTATGATGGCTATGAGCCCCGTTGAACCTGTTGTGTGAGCCAATAATCCTTTTCTACTAGGGGATACTTCCTAATCTTCTCGATCAGCGATTACGTGCCGTTGGTCAACCTCATAGGCGTATACTTCCAAATTCGAGACGACTACATGAACCTACAATCCAATCAAGTGCGCCTCCTCTTGTAACCCCTTACCCACAAGCTCACTAAATGCGCGTCATATGTATAGTACGCCTCAAACAAAGGGTTCGCGGAAGATCTGACAGAGGGGAAGTTCTCGTTCCCTGTCGTTCATGCCGTGAGGGCTGATACGTCTAACCGACAAGTCATGAGTGAGTTCTCATATATTGAAACCCGTTTCCTTGTGAGGAGTGGGTGGCTGATAGGCGCGTGTACATAGATATATTACAAAAGCGGCCGACGACGCCCACGTTGAAGAAGCATGTTATTGCGTATATGGATACGCATACGAAGACGTTTGAGTACACCCGAGGTAAGTTTACTCGTCTTACGCTACAATTTCCCGTTTTAATCTACCACCCGTTTTGTAGAGGTACTCCGAAAGCTTGATATCCAGACGAGGGCGGAGGTGGAGCGTTTGGGAGGGAACACTGCTCTGACTAAATTTATAGACTCCATGAGATTGGACTAATACAATGTACTTTAGCCGCATAAATGCGTAATTTCATGTTCAAATATTTCTGTTTCGATTATTGCATAGCATACAAACATCCATTCCGTTCCTTTCCTTGAATCAACACGATAAATCCAGCAATCCACACATTTTAAGCAAACGCAGCCTGAACACTCTGATCGTCTTTCCATACTGCCGAATTCCTGAGCACGTCCTTTGCCTCGCGTGCAGGCCGCGCTACAGAGGGCTGGTCGCTTCCAATGCTTTGTACGACTTTTCGGACGGCAGAGGTGGCGCATTTGAATGTGATTAGCGTTTGGGGAGAGTCTTGAATGACTGCGAGGAGGAGTTGGGAGGATAGGGGTGTTGTGGGGGTATTAGCTAGAATATGTGCGCTGAAGTAGCTTTAATTAGATGAACGAGGCAGGATAAGAGTAGATGTGCTTACTCGATGATTGGCTTGACATCTGGTTGATCGCCCAGTGAGGCAAAGAGTTGACCAATAGCAACATTATAATTGTCTACCAAAAGTCTTTAGTCTTTCATTCTGACTACTCGTATATGCGCAACTCACCATGATGAGCCTGACCAGATTCACTCTTTCCAGACGACTCAAGAATCAATTCTACCACTGCCTGCCGACTAGCCGCTCCAACGTTCGCGCCCGAGTTCTTAACCACGCTCGCGAGCGCCATAACCAAACTCGCAGCAATCGCCTCATCCTCGAACACAATCGCTCGAATCTCCTTAAGCAGCTCCGCAGCGAGGACATCGCCACGAGTGTGACTCTTCATAAGTACTCCGAGGGCCTCTACTGCACGATTCCGTACGGCTAAGCTCGCTGGATCTTGTGCGGCTTTGACGAATGTTCGCTGCAGTTGGGGGAAGAAGGGCTTAACGAATGCGGGAACGCGAGCGAGGAGAGTAGTGAGGGCAGATAGGATGGCAGATTTGACTGCTGGAGGGTAGGAAGTAGCTTGAGTGATTACACGAATCAATGGTCCGGTAAGCTGCGTCGTGAACGGCTTGAGCGCAGATTCTTCAGTACGCTCTACGAGATCGCCAATTGCATATGCAGACTGTTCGCGCTGCTCGCTGTTTCCGGTTGTGAGACCCGCGAAAATGATGGGCAACAATGGCGACAGGCCCTTTGGAAGGCTGAGACCGGGGACGTGACGACCAGAACCTCCGGTAGACTCCAAGGCTCGGCGAAGTGGGACAGAGAGGCTTTCAAGATCGTCCTTCCCGATCGACTTGACGAATGCATCGAGAGAATCCCAGGCAGCTTGTACAACCTCAGCGTCTGGATCATCGAGCATGGGCACCAGAATTCGGATCCAGTCAATACGGTAGATCTCAAAGTCAAGCTCCGTGTGTTCGCAGAATGCGGAGAAGAATTTAATTGCGCTAACGCGACGCTTGTAGTTATCGTGCCTCGCCCTATTTGCTATGATAAGCGCCAAGAAGCAGAAGGAAAGAAATGTGAGCTGACCATCCGAGCAACATCATCATTAAGGTATTTAAGCCTTCAGCATCGGATACAGACGCTAGCAAAGCTTGGACGGCCTCATTGACGGCCTCTGCGGTTTCTTCGTCCTCCTCAGTTTCAACAGACTTCACTAACGCGGTAAGGATTTGCGTCAACCTCTTGCTGAGAGCGTTGCCAGCAACTGTGACCAGGGAAGCGAGCGCTCGCGCGTTGGAGATCGTGATTGGTTGGGCGATGAGAGTCGGGATTAGTACCGGGAACACAGTTGTTGCGCGCACCTGTGCACGTTCTGTTAGAGTATGACCCTACCATCGAGAGCTCCCCACTCACCAGCATGACTTCCTTGAGGGCCTGCAGCGCTGTGCCAGATGTATCGGTTGAGTCTCGAAGTGCTTCGAGTAGGGTTGGGATGGTCTGATCAATTGCCTGGGCGCCAAGATGCTCCTGCAAGACATCAAACGCCTTTGCGGCTGCAGCCCGGACGGCAGGAGATGAATCAACCAAGGAGACACGGACGGCTGCAGCAATTTCTGCCTCGTGGCCTTCCCGCTGCGAGTCGGTAGTATTGAGCCTAAGAAACCAAATTCAGCTGGAGCACAAGTAGATAAATGAAATGACCCACATAATCTCGGTGAGAACCAGGCATACTCCCTCGCGAGTGGCGGCGCTGGGTGAACTGGACGCTGAGCGTAAGAGTGGCACGATCTCTCCCAAAATCTTCTCTCCAAGCTTGCGGCATAACTCTGCAATCGTCTTAGCAGCTGTCTGTTCGGCGCGTTAGCTCCAAGGCAGTTATCTAGCTCAAATACCAAGCATACCTCTCGTTGATCGGAGTCTGGGCTCGCCAAAAGGTCAACAATTCGTTCGATAAGCATGGGAAGCAAGTCGCGAACTGTTCTCGGGTCAGTGATAAGTATCAGAATATAGCATATATGTGGTCCCGCTCACCAGTTCTAGGCGTATTGGATACAAGTGCCTTCCAGATGTGGATCGAAGCGACCCGAACGGCTGCGACTGAGTCTTGTCTAATAATATAAAGTGCAGCAAGGACGCGATCCCTGCGCTCTTTACCGAGTGCTTCTGTGAGTGCGCGGCGAGAGCTTTCTGCAGCGGTAGTATCGACGGCGGCCTCTTCGTCTTCCTCGATTTCTGCTTTTCCGCTGATACCTGAGACACGGAACAAAAGTTCTCCGACCAAGGTGATGGATGAATGCTTTGAAAAAGTTGTCAATAATGGCGTAATTTAAGCGAGTCAAGAATACATACCCTGATGCGCCAACCGGAGTCGAACATGCCCTTTTCAAGTTCAGGAAGCAGGAGGTCGATAGCCTTGTTGCTGTAGTTGGAAACAATCATACGACCGGCCTTCATTGCCGCAGACCGCACAAGTTCCTCAGAATCTGCCAGTCCATTGAGGATAGGAGGAATGATGCGAGCCAAGTGCGGAGTAAAGCGATGGCCGAATGTTGCCGGCAAGTAAACCAGCAACGACATGAAGCCCTCACGAACGTATGGTCGGGGGCTGCTAACACTGGCAATAACCTCAGGCAACAGGCCCTCCATGCGCTCCATACCAAGGCCGGACAGCACTTCAGATAAACCTTGGGCTGCTCCTTGGCGGTCGACCCCAGAGGTATCTGTCTTGAGGGTCTGCAAAAGGTTGGACACCATATCGGGGAAGTTGACCTCTCCAAGCCGCTCGATCAGGGTACCGAGTGCTTTGGCAGCAGTGGCCCGCGCTTCCGGAACCGGGTCGACCAGAACCACATGGACAAGTGGCATAAGTTGAGGAAGATATGGTATGAAGTCCTTCGAGTCCGTGAGAGACGACAGGTTACCCACGATCTGAGCCGCTTTGCGCTTCGTATCAGCAGATCGCTCTTTGAGACCACGCTCGATTATGGGAATGAGCTAAAAGTAACATGCATTGGTTTTCATATGATTGTATGCGTGCATGATACTCACCAGCGCAAGTGAAGGCGAGTCAATGTAATGTACGAAGGAGGTTTTGAGCAGGTGGGAAAGTGCGCTTGAGGTCCTATCCGGGTCGACCAGAGCTTTGAGCAGCGTAGGCACCAGGGACTGAATTTCAGGATTGCTAATGACCTCTCCAAACTGCTTCAAGCTCTTGTTGGCAGCTGAACGAACTTGAGCATGGGAGTCTGTCAGAACGCCAGTGAGCTGGGGAATAACAGTAGGCAATGACACGGAAAGTTGCTTTGGCGCGCAATAGGCCATTGTTCCAAGGAGTTCGATCGAGCCTTTTTTCGTACGCCATTGCTTTTCTTCGAGGGTCTCCAGAAGTGTGGGCAAAATTAATTTGACTCCGTAGCCAGTCATATTGGCCATGATGACTTTGGATGCATCTACAGTCGCCTCCCGCACGTCTGGGGTGCCGTCGCCAAAAGAAGCCAGGAGAAGAGGCAATATTTGAGGGATATATGGCTCGAATAGACGCCCAAGAGTAGACGAGAGGGTCTCATAAGCGAAGAGCACACCCTGGCGGGCCTCGTAGCGTTTCTTGTCATCCATAACACGGCGCAACCTTCCAACGATGTCGAATTCCTTGAAGCCTATAATGCCTCTTCCCTTCAACACTCCGGCGAGCCCGTATGCTGCCCCTCTCCTCTCCGCGTACTTGGTGCCATTGGCTAGCTCTTCAAAGAGTTGGTCGATGAGTTTTGGCAGCCTAGGCTTCATAAGCTTCACCAGCGCAGGCAAACAATCAGCAACTGCAACTTGCACAACCTCAGAGGGTGTTTTGAGAGCATCAATCAAACGGTCTACGACCTGTGCCACGCGTGGATCCGAAGCGTCAAGGTGGCGAGCGAGACGACCAAAGAGCACGACAACCGCCTCTCGGATGTTGTCGCTCGTTTCGGTACCAGCGGAGGGAGTAGAGAGATATTTTTCGAACATTCCAATCAGCTCCTGGAGTTTCTTTCCTCCATGAAGATCCAAAGTCGTGTTGCCAGCATCGAGCATGTTTCGTCGGACGGTGGGGTTGCGGTCGCCCAGTGCTTCATCTTTGATCAGGAACTCGAAAAAGGGAACAACCTCCGTCTCTGTGAAAGACGGGGCGACATGTCGAAAGGTGTCCGCAACAGCAGCACGTGCCGGCCAGGGGTCAGCTCGGTCCAGGCTAGATTCAATGACCATTCCCTGTAAAGCCTGATAAGCTATATGTTTAAACTATAGAAGATTAATCGACTCACGTATTCGTCAAACTCTGGTGCCAATATCTTTGCCTAAACATTACGCGATATTTAGGTGAATTCGCTCAATAATCCAAGACCATTCTGCGTACCTTTTCACGATAAAACTCGCCCATCGTAAGCATGAGTTGACCCACAGTCGCTGGTAACACAGCTGCCGACTCCCCAATCGCCTCACCGGTCGCCCTTCGAACATACTTGTTTTCGTGATCTGGCGACATATATGTTAGCGATCCCTGGCCCCAATCAGCTTATGTTCGCATACCTAAATATGGCAGCAGCTCTTCGATGTAACCACTGGAGATATCCAACCCGTTGTCATCCCACAAGTGACGCGCAAGTCGAGCATTTTGTTCGTCCTCATCATGGCACGCAATCCAGATTTCCGGAGACCAATCCAGCTCAGTAAGGTCAAACGGCTATTATGACTAATGAGTAAGCGGTACAAATAAGCCATCCAGAGTGTGAGCGTACCTGGAGAGCCTGTAAGCATGCGTTTCGGACATAAACCTCCTGAGCGAGAGTGCTCTTCAACAACATAGTCGTTTCCTCCTCCGTGACCGAGGGGAAGACCGACTGGCCCAAGTCGACTAGTGCAGAGACGGCAGTCTTGGCAACTTTAGGCACCTTGCTGATTACATGAATAAGACTTCGAGCCGCTTCAATGCGGGGATACGCTGGATCAGAGACTGAAAATAACGATGCCCAGTGAGAATATTGTACTGAGCAGAGGGTCTGCACTCACATTCGCCACAGTGGAACTGAATAATATCAAGTGCTAGAGACACCTGCTCGAGAGCTTGCTCAGGACCTTCGGCCGCAATGCCTCCAGATCGAATGACGTGATCGATAAATGGCGAGGTGTATGCGTATGTCGAAGGATCAAATGGTGCTTGTTCCGAGAGCGAGCGAAGCCTATAGAGGACTCGAACAACTAGGTCTTCATAGTTCGACCGGTTTAGTAATGCGAAAATCTGTTATGTAGGGAACGTACTGTCGAGTTGTTCCATTCGTAACTCCTCTGGTATATCCTGTACCTCAAACACCCGCAGCGTCGCAACTCCAATCCACCTCTTGAATACATCCAACCTATCTGAGCACATCTTGGCCAAATCCTAATATCGCCGAATTAAGCAAAACATCAAGTCTATTTTCACAAATCGCTCACCAAATACGTCTCAAATGCATCCACACCCACGAGGACGCTCCCCTTCTTCAAAGCACCTTCCAATAACAGTTTAGCAATCCCTGCGACGTGAATACTCAGCTCGGGAACGCTGGCCGCGACAACGCTCTTGATCATGGCCAGCCCACGAGTCATCTCGTTCTTCACTCGCGAAACGTTAGACCGCACCGCGTCCTCTTTCTCGAGCTGTGCGTTGACTGCTGCTTGGTCTTGTTTTGAAAGCGCTTTGGTTGGCCCGCCTTTTTTATTTTCGAGGGTTTTGCGCAACTCCGCCTCCCATTTTTCGATATCCGCGTCTTTGCTTTTGTTGTTCAATACGGGTCCTTTTTTGTTAGCTAGGACTGGAATCCGAGATTTCAGTACATTTCGCAGTTCAAAATATTTGGAAGTCACTGACTGTCGGTAAACATAGTCCCTTTCGGTGTCCTCCATATTGCAAAATCAACAGCTCCCAAAGCATTAACCTGTGCAGGGGACAGGCATCGTTGAATCTCGCCGATCACATGAGGTAGGGTAATGGAAGGAGCAATGAACACAATTGAGCTGAGCGCGCGGTAAGCACTCTCTGCCGCTTTTTCGGACTGGAGCAGTCATCCATGTCGTTAGCAGATGGGCATACAGCCTTATAATCAGGTACGCACATGGCTTCCCTCCTTGAGCAGGACTAACTCCAACAACCTATCAATCTTTCTCGTCACGAGCACATGCGGATCCAGCTTTGCCCTCAAACAAAGATCCACCCACAAGTGCCTCTGCGTCGGACCTATGCCGCCCCAGGCACATTAGTATATTCGACATCCTCCCACAAGTTGAGGAAAACTTACAAACATCCTCTCGATGCGCGACCCCGATTATTTCTACCACCAGATCACCCCTTGCCGGTTCTTCGACGGTCTCAGCGCGAGGAGAAACTGTCGTCAAAAGAGCTGCAAATCGAGCTTGCATTATCGTCTTCGGATCTGGTCGACTAGTATTTTGAGGGCTCTCCTCAGGGGCAGCAGCCTTAGCTGGGGTTGTAGCACCGGATGCAGGTTTAGACACTGGAGTAGGCGCAGCTTTGGCAGCGGGAGCCGCCTTCGTGCCAGGAGTAGACTTCGCACCAGGAGCAGGTTTCGCAGTGGCAGCTGTGGTTGCAGCGGCAGTGGGAGTAGGTTTTGCTCCAGCATCAGTTGCATTCACGATAGCATCTGCTATAAGTAGAACGATCGCCTTGGGCATACGTTGCGCAACCTCTGAGAGTGTATCGAGGGCCAAACGCCGAGTGTCATGGTGCACCGACCGTACAGCGCATTGCACGAAGATACTCCCCAGCGCAGACCTGCAGCATATATGCGTTAATAAAATCTACGATATCCACTTCTAACCCTATACCCTACGCGGACAATAAGATTTTACTCACCGAAGTCCTTCATTCTTCTTCAAACTCGTCCCTCCGCCCTCAAACCACTCCAATGCGCCTACAGCCGCCCTCAAAAGCCATATCTCCTCCACAGGATCGTTCACCTTTCCCCACACCTTGTCCCAAAGCAAAAACGACGGCTTGGTAGTTGTCACCGCATTCATTCCGCTCAAAACCAGATTTTTTGAAGCTAGTTTGACAAAAATGAGTCAACTGTGACTAGGGCGTGCTATGTATATTGGCTCACCGATCCCGTCCTTGCCCCCTCGAGCAAACCCGATAGCAGCAGCGACATATCCCTCCAGTGGGCCAGCAGAAAGATTCAGCGGTGTCGAAGAAACGGTCTTCAAGTTCGCTTCGAATGCAGGAGTCAGGGCAGCCAGGAAATCTGTGGCGGCAGGAGTCATCCCGTTCGTAATAGGGGCCGCCTGCGCCTCGGATTCCGCACCGGGCTGCGGCTTGGTACGTCCACCAAGGTCCCACAATGCTGTACCCACGGCTGCACAGACGGCGCGGCGAACAGGCACCTTCGAGCTTCCCATTTCCTTAGCCAATGTCGTGACTACGTCTTTTGGTATTGTCTCATTTCGCGCCAACGCGGCTACACATCCCGATTAATTGAACTCCCTCTAAGACCGTACAGTAAAACTTACCTCCTAACAGAACACCAACAGCACCCCATCCATCTTCTCGCGCATCCTTCGCGACACCCGGTAACGCAGCGCTCAAAGCCTCTACAGCTCCACTCCCGCTTCCACTGCGCGGCAAGGCAGCAGCTATGGAGACCATTGCGGCTCGGTGGTCCGCGCTGGTTGTTTTGACGCCTAGAATCAATCCTCGCGCAGTTTCCACATTCTGCTCATGCACACCCGCATCGGTGGCCTCAAGCGCGGGCGCAGCAGGAAGCGAAGGTGTGGATCGTGGAAAAGGAGGGGCTAGTAGGGCCTCGACAGCTCGGATGGATGCGGCACGTGCGACGGGGTTCGTTGATTTTGCGGCGCCAAGGGTGGGGTTCAATACGCGCGTAAAGAGAGGCGAAGGGAGAGCGCGAGGGAGAGCAGAGAGGAGTGAAGCAAGCACTGCGGGGGGGGGGGGGAGAACAAAAGGTAAGTTAGATGTATTCGTATAATAAACACAGACATACCATCCAGCGAAACCTCGGGAGACCTCAAGATAGCCTTCTCGACATTAGGAATCACAACATTAGCTAGGTCTTCGTCCGTGACGCAGTTTTGGATCAAGTCGTGGAAGGATTTCTGCGATCGATAAACACTATCAGGTTTGCGTAAGTTCATATAATGCTAGCTATAAACTGACCAAAATATACACCGGTACGGCTGTCCGAGAAAGAAGCACATTTGTCGAGTAATAATTCAAAACATTGGACTGGATATATGTCATTAGGGTGCTTAATAACAAGGACGTTGCGTGTGCCCACCTTGATGAGATTTATGTACGAAATTCCAGGGCTCTCCTCGCCGGCTTTAGCAGGCCGAAGTCGCAATGCCACATCCACTGAGACGCCAATCAGTATGGCGTAGACGAGAGGTGTAGAAGAGGTCTTGGCTGATTCCAAAAGCACATCAACGACTCCAGGGATAAGGTTATGGTTCTACAATAGAAGATGAACATAAATTGAAGGTCAATTCCGGTCTCATGCATGGTTCAATATTCGAACTCACATTTCGCAACGTCCTCCTGGCAAGCACAAATGCACTCCTACTCGCGCCAGGTTTACCGTGGCGGACAACGGCATCAATGAGCACAGCAGTAGTAGCTACTATAACTTTGGATGTCTTGGCGGCCGAGAAATCTTCACCCTTCGCACAGGCAGCAAATGCAGCAGTAATCCAGGTTAGAAGTACAAAGTAGTTCGAAGGAGCAAGTGGGCGGGTAGATTCTTTGTTGATCCAAGCGACAAGGGTATGTGTGATGAGTGAGGGTGTGGGCGGAGGAGAGGCTGGAGAAACATCACGCCGTAGGAGGGAGTTGATACAATCGAGAACAGCATGTCGAGAGTCAGAGTCGGCATAGCGCGGATAAGTCAACATCAAAAGATGAAGTATATCCAGACTCTGTTCCTGTGATATATCTAAGACAATGTCAAATCAGATCAAATAGCGTATCATAGCACTCACCCCCTCGAGCAGCAACAACGCCAAGCCTTTCTTTTAGGAACTCGATCCTAGCTCTGGTTCCATCACCCAGCAAACGGGTCTGTGTTATAGCGCAAAACGTGGTCCAATCTTCTTCTTCGTTAAGCTCCCCGACATCGGGAGTATCATTTTCGTCGTCACTGCCTTCGTCGCGGGCAGTGGCGATCCAGGAATGGATGTCAGACTTGCTCATGGCCGATGGACCAGACGCAGCGACGAGTTTTGCAATTCCCGATTTTCGAGGCACCGTGCTAATAATCACGATTTTAAATCAAGATTAGTTTGGTTTGGTATTGAACTTTTCTACTCGCTGAATCAGCTACAGCATGACTCAGCTGTCTAAACGCTGACCTCGGTCTTTGAACATCGCCGAGATCGCTGAACTCAACCTGCTAATCACGGCAGGAGCGATGTAAAGCCCAAACCTAGTTGTAGAGAACTGTATATAAATAAATTTAAATAGTTAAGAATACGAAGACGCAGACTGTTGCTGGATCATTTGGTCAATCTCGTGGGTGCTTTGGGGGCCGTGCGGAGATTCCCAACTTTGATTCGAGCTGCTTACCTCTTGGGGCGTTGACTTGCAGGACCGAAATGGAGCAAATTGAATTATTTCTGTGCTTTCCCGAACATGGTACGTCGATAAGAAATTCACGCATACACTCTGTCGATACTTCAACAGGGAGCCGGTTATAAAGCCAAACGTGAGGCGAACACAAACAGCCCACCCGCGCCCAACTGCGAAGTCTATAGTACAAGTTACTACCTTTAGTGTCTACGTCCGTGCACTTCTAACTACCTTTTCCCCATCCACCTCCGTGTACCTCCCTTCATCCTAACTTAGTTGAAAATGTGCTGATGAGTCGTCATAGCCAACAAGTCTAACACTGCGTGATCAGCTACGTACAAAGCGAAGGATACGAACTCGTGACTGTAGCTAACTACTTTCGGTAGTCCAACGTATCGAAGGGGACTGCTGGTATTTATGATGTGGGTGGCATACAACTAATTTTTATGAAGCACACGTCTGATATATCTTATTTCTTCCTGCGTAGTCTACCTGTTTCAAAGCGGAATGGATCGATTATAGGTAATGGTCAATACTAAGGAAAGTTGAGATTGAGATCGAAACGCCTACGTCTATCCATTATCTCATGGTTCAACGATGCTTAGATGCAATTCCGAAAACCTGTTTAGCTCCAGTGGATCCTCTACTTGATCTGTGTATGGAATACCGGCAGAATTATATTAATGAATAGGCAAGCAATAGGAACGAAACGTACTAGTACACACATTACGACACATGGTAAATCCAGTAGATACGCAATCGCTCACTGGCTTTGGTAACACTTGACCCAGTTGTTGCCCAGCAACGCACCGTCAAAATCAGGTTTCAGCACACCTTTGGCCCGTATGCAAATTGTGTTCTGTGGCCATATAACTCCAGCCTGAAGGTCAACAGGAACACACAGCAGAAGCTGCCCTTGCCGAGTAGTGATAATACCGGTTTCGTCCATGAGCCAGTTTTTTAGATGATCAGGATCGTGAATATGCAGGGGAGTAGCAGCCCAAACCCGGATGGTGTTGTCTACGGAGCCAGAGATAATACGGGCGCCGTCGGGTGAGAGCGCCACAGAGAGTACCGGGCCGGTGTGTCCCTGGAACGGCCCAGCCACAAGATCGCCACTGCGTGCGTTCCAGACACGGATGGTAGCATCATCAGAGCCAGAAACAATGCGAGTGCCGTCGGGCGAGATTGCCACAGAGTTGACTGAGCTGGTGTGCCCCTCGAACGGCCCGGCTACAAGATCTCCGCTATGTGCATTCCAGACACAGATGGTCCTATCAGCAGAACCAGAGACAATGCAAGTACCGTCAGGCGAGAACACCACAGAGGTGACCGAGTCAATGTGCCCCTCGAACGGCCCAGCAACGAGATCCAAACAGGGTACGCCCCAGACCTGAACGACGTTTTTGCTAGAGCCAGAGGCTATGCGAGTGCTGTCGGGTGAGAACGCTACGGAATTGATCGAGCCGGCACGCCCCTCAACGGCTCGAAGGAGACTCCCGCTATGCGCATGCCAGACACTAATGGTATGCCCATAAGAGCCAGCGGCGATAAGAGTGCCGTTGGGTGAGAATGCCACCGACTGGATCGAGCTGGTGGGCCCCTCGAACGGCCCAACAACGAGATCCCCGTCGCGTGCGTTCCAGACACGGACGGTGCTGGAGCTGGAGCTGGAGGCAATGCGAGTGCCGTCGGGCGAGAAAACGACAGAACTGGCTGAGTCTGTGTGTTCCTTGAACGGCCCAATTACGAAATTTCCGCTGTATGCGTCCCAGACGCGGATAGTAGTGTCATCGGAGCCAGAAACGATGCGAGTGTTGTCGGGCGAAAACGCCACTGACCGGACCGAGTTCGTGTGCCCCTCAAATAACCCAACGGCAAGAAGCCCGCTATGTGCATCCCAGACACGGATGGTGTTGTCGTGAGAGCTAGAGACCATGTGAGTACCGTCGGGCGAGAACGCCACAGAGTAGACTGAGCTAGTGTGCCCCTTGAAAGGCCCAGCGACGAGATCCCCGCGGTATGCGTCCCAGACACGTATAGTCTTGTCTAGGGAGCCAGAGACGATGCGAGTGCCGTCTGGTGAGAGCGCCACAGAGAGTACCGGGCCGGTGTGTCCCTGGAACGGCCCAGCTACAAGATCGCCACTGCGTGCGTTCCAGACACGGATGGTAGCATCATCAGAGCCAGAAACAATGCGAGTGCCGTCGGGTGAGACTGCCACAGAGTTGACTGAGCTGGTGTGCCCCTTGAACGGCCCAGCAACGAGATCCCCGCTGTGCGCATCCCAGACACGGATGGTCTTATCATCAGAGCCAGAGACAATGCAGGTGCCGTCGGGCGAGAGCGCCACAGAGAGGATCGAGCTGGTGTGCCCCTTAAACGGCCCAGCGACGAGATCCCCGCTATGCGCATCCCAGACACGGATGGTCTCATCGCCGGAGCTAGAAACGATGGTAGAACCGTCAGATGAGAATGTCACAGAGTGGACCCAGTTGGTATGCCCCACAAACGGCCCAGCAATGAGGAGCCCGCTGAGTGTGTCCCAGACACGGATGGTCTTGTCGCAAGAGCCAGAGACAATTCGAGTGCCGCCGGGCGAGAGCGCCACAGAGAGGACCGAGCCGGTGTGACCCCTGAACGGTCCAGCAACGAGAAGCCTGCTGTACGCATCCCACACACAGATGGTGTTATCCCAAGAGCCGGAGACGATGCGAGTGCCGTCGGGCGACTGTGCCATACAGGATATGCGGCTGCCAGCGTTCCACGTTGCTAAACACGACAGATCTCTTCCCTCCATTCCCGACCCCTTTAATTTTATTAACCCCTGTGTTCGCTTCCAATACCGTAGTCTAACCGGATATTTGTCGGGCCAAAAGGGGAGAGCTGACATATAGATGTGGGGGGTGCTGCGAGATGCTGGGCTCAAGCTAAATGCCGTTACGAACCTGCTTGCGTCTAGCGCAAGCTCGAGTACATCATTTGCACCTCCAGATTTCTGTGTTGCTTTAGAACCCACTGCACAGAGGTCTGAAAAGGGTACACTCACCTGTAACCACACATAAATTTGGATCAATATCTGCGCACCCGCACCAATACAGTTCCTCAGGTTTAGCACCTCCATCCAGAATAGCAACCGGTTTGACAGAAAATCTTCTACTGCAGAGTGAACGTTGTCTGGAGCCTTGGCCAACTTCAAATGATCTCCCCAGTAGCGACAGGCATAGAACAGCTCCGGCAAGATTGCTTGCTCGATCCTTTTCGCGGAATCGATAATGTCCTGGTCAAGAACAAACGATGACTCAAGCTCACATATGTTGAACCGCAGCAAACGCTGCATCGTACTCAAGCAACCCAGAGCCAGGTGCTGATTGTGCTCCGCGACGTCACAACAGAGATCCCCTGAGCGCTCGCGACTGAGCATAAAGTCGGGGAATGATGCGTGGAACGTAGAGATGAGACCGCTGCCTTCGGAGAGATGGAGCACGGAGCGAAGATGCTGCACCGCATATATGATATCCTGCTCGGCGTTCAACCCAAGCAGTCTCGTCATCGTTAGGACGCTCATCGGTTCTTTGGCACATACTGCAGTGTCTAGTACTAGTCGAATGTTGTTCTTCTCGCCGGGATTCAGGTCTTTGTCGGTGAATGGGGCGTTGAGCACCGCCGTGTACAAATCATTGATAGCAGCGTGTTTGTTGGTGTCTGTCTTGGACCCCACAGACAGTACGTCATCGAGGCGCCGATGGAAGTTGACCGGTCGGCCTTTGGGATGGATGTAGCGCACCGCAGTAGCAGCGTAAATGAACAGAGTGCCGGCTTGTTCCGCGAGTTGCTGGATTTTCTCTTCAGGAAGAGCGATTGAGGCGAGTTCAGCCTCCAGAAAGGTGGTGATGTCAGCCTGTACAAAAGACGCCTCGATGTCGTGGAGATGAAGTACAGAACGACAGCTCTCGTCCTTCGATCGAAGTGTGTCGAATAGCCCGGGTTCTGGACGGCAAGTGACGAAGAACTTGACTGGGAGATCTCCAGCATGAAGAAACAACACGTCTAGGATATCCTGTGCCCCGTCGCGCCTGTCACATTCGTCCAGAGCGTCGATCATGATAACAATGCCCTCAGGTACCGAAGCCCCGATTTCGCGGAGCGGGCCCCGTATAAGCTTCTCAAACTGCGCCTCGATTCTTCGCGCGCCAATCTCTTTGTCCTCGCCCATACATCGAACTAGCACCTCGCGGTACGATGGTAAGAGCCGCGCCAGTTGATGTGCGATAGTGGGTACGATCCTTGACACGTCTCGACTATCCGCGTCTGCACGGGAGCAAAAGAAGCTCGCCCCAAGGCGACGTGCGTGCTGCATCTCAGTGCAGAAGCTGTATGCCAGCGTGGTCTTCCCTGTGCCAGCCATGCCGTTTAGCCAGTACACTTTTGGGCCTGCCGGGTTGTCCGCCCAACTCCGCATCTCTGTGAGTATCGCTTTGCGAGTGCCAGGTGTACACGTACGCCGACCGACGACATCGGCCAAGCTCGAATCGTACATCGCTTTCAACGCTGCGTTGAGCTCCTTGAGGCGTGCATCCTTCAGGAACGTATGTTAGGTAGGAAAGTTTATGACTTTTATATACTATCAACACACCACGTCCTGGTCCCCTTGGTTTCCTAGGATTTTGTCCAACGTGGTGTTCTGGTTGTTCAAGATCTTGACTAGCCCCTTGTGCTAGAAAAGGGTTAGGACTTCAGTTGATAGCGCCTCGTCGGATCAGGCTGACCTCTAGTGCACGCCGCAGATTCTCGACACGACGATAACAATCTTGTACGTCCACCACGTCTTGTCCTGCCCCAACGCGGCGCCAAAATCTCGAGCGCCCCTGCTGTTGTTTTACATGCTTCCGGAGCTCACTATAGACGCGTCAGTTTCGAGAGTGCATTGCACATTGGGAAGTATCTTGCCTTGCCATAGCTTTCAGAGCCGTGGACATGTTGGAGGATGTTTGCTCGCCTGGGTGTTCCTGGAATTCGTCGACCATGTCTTGGAGATTCGAAGCTATCTCTGCATAATTCTTCTGGTTCTGGGCGGCGCCCTACATTCATTATGGGGTAAGAGTTATGGGAGAACACATGAAGTGAGATCACTTGCCTCAAATATGTCAATTACCCCAAGGAGCCCACCCACAGCGGACTTGAGAGGCGGAAAGGCGTCTGAGCTCCTCTCTAACAATCGCAGTGCAGCTTTCAGCCCAGACCACGCGTCTGCTCCAGTCTTTTTTCCTGCCGGTGCTAGACTGGACACTGCGTTGACCGGTTGGTTGTTATCAGCGGCCAAAAGTGAACCAGTAGGCGTCGCTTGACTGGGGCTTGGCGCTGGTGTGTGCGAGGTGGTTGCTTGATCACCGGGCTTGAGTGCATCCTTCACACCATGGCCGACGCGCCTAAGGAAACCGTAAATTCGTCCTGAAGACGACATGTCGCTCTGTTGTAGTGGTTGAGTTTACAGGATGTTTCGCCTGTATTACCAGAAGACATCTGAACATGCTTCATCCAGGTGTTGCAGGCGTGTCGTTGATCAAACGCCCATTCCTGATTGGAAGAGCCCAGACCGGTGTCTGCTAAGCGCCAGGTGTAAGTATGGCACGCCGCAACGACCACCACCATCACCCATTACATCTCACAGTGCTGAAACTAAACACACCAACAGCCGGACGGGCCAACTCTCCCCTATGAATCCTTGCCTCAGTTCTTGCGGCCTAAACCAAGCGCCCAATCTGACGATGAGAGAGATTACCCGCATGGGGTCTCTCAACCAACTAGGTCTACTTAGCTAGCCAGTATGTCGACCAGACGTGCATCCGCCCACCGCTGAAGACTGAACTCGGGAAAGTTGTACTTGGTTTTATGACAAATGTTTATGAGGTGGCGATTGCTATTGAATCGGTCGAGCATATGAGACGTGGCGAGGAGGTGAGTTTTACATGTTCTCCGGTAGAGCTAGTCAGACTCTAAGGATGTTTGCACGCTGCCGAATGTCTTGACCGTTAGTGCGAACGATGGATGGAAGTTGGGGTGACTTCGAGGTGCTCCTATAGACTTCGCTTGTCCTATTTTTTTCGACATGCTTGAATGCGAGATACCATTTGTGCTTGGAGAAAGAGTCGCACTCACTCCTGGGCCTACTCCAGAATTGAGATTGGATTCTGCGCGATAGATGAGTTAAGACGTGTACTGTGTGATATGACGGTCCGCGCCCACGCGTTATGAAACAGTCAAGGTTTATGTATCCCAGCGAGTTGCTCTAGTGCGAGATGGAACGTCCTATAAGGGCCCGCCTTTCGGATTCGGAATTGTTCTTCTTCTTGTATCCCGAACAGGGCAAGAAGGCTAGCAAGAGCTAGAGATATGCACGCATATAATCATGGGATACTAGCGTAAGGTGACTCAAAATAAACCCAAAAGTTCGGGTGCATAACCTAAAGCCTGAAATCCAAGAAATGATATTTGCGACTGAGACGATCTTCGTCAGACCTTTCATACAATCAGGTCAAGCTGTTGCGCTGAAAGTGGAAGCAACAATTTCTCACGAAAATATACACAAAGTTACAAACCCTCTTCGTTGGACACGAAAGTTCCCGAGAGTCGAAGAACTTGATAGAAATCCGGGGAATTACTGTGGGAATGAGACCCTTGCTTAGTCAGGGATGTGCATAATTTTCATCGGGAATGGGTTTTTAGAGCAGGCCACCCAAGCCCGGAAACTTTTACGCATACTCTCTCCCGCCCACTCTACCACACAAAAATGCTGTCCGCCGCCCGAGCTGCGAGGTCCTCTTCGTTGAGGACCGGAGCCTACGCTGTGAGTGCGCACTATGCGCTCTGATCGCTTATCCTGACCGCATTGCAGAACATCCCGCGCTCGATGATCGCACGGAGTATGAACTCCAAGGTCAACGGTGAGCAGTGCTCGGAGTGTGATGCTGAGGCCAAGGGCTCACTATGTTCGCAGGTCCCGTCATCGGTATCGATCTCGGCACGACCAACTCTTGCGTCGCCGTCATGGAGGGCAAGTCGGCCCGAGTGATCGAAAATGCCGAGGGTGTGCGAACCACCCCCTCGGTCGTGGCGTTCACCAAGCACGGCGAACGTCTGGTCGGTCTACCAGCCAAGCGTCAGGCGGTGGTCAACCCCGAGAACACGATCTTTGCGTTCAAGCGTCTTATCGGTCGCAAGTTCAAGGACCCAGAGGTCCAGGAGGATATCAAGCACTGGCCGTTCAGGCTTGTGGCCAAGTCTGATGGGCGACCGGCTGTTCAGATTGAACGAGACGGCAAGCCACAGCAATTGGTGCGTTTTTATTTGCTTTAGTTTGGTATTTTAATCTGACCGACTTCGTGCAGGCTGCTGAGGAGCTCTCGTCAATGGTTCTCACCAAGATGAAGCAGACCGCCGAGGCGTACTTGAACAAGAAAGTCAAGTGAGTCAAATGGAAATATCGCATTTATTCGTATATTTATGCAACGAATTAGTCACGCCGTCGTCACCGTCCCGGCTTACTTCAACGATGCTCAGCGACAAGCCACCAAAGACGCGGGATCCATCGCTGGTCTCGACGTCCTCCGCGTTATCAACGAGCCCACCGCAGCAGCACTCGCCTATGGTCTCGATCGCGAAGAGTCCTCCGTCATCGCCGTCTACGATCTCGGTGGAGGCACTTTCGATATTTCAATCCTCGAGATGCAAAAGGGCGTCTTCGAAGTCAAGTCCACCAACGGCGATACCCATCTCGGAGGAGAGGACTTTGACGTCGTGCTCGTGAACCACCTGTTGGCCGAGTTCAAGAAAGAGTCCGGGATCGATCTGAGCCAGGACCGCGTGGCGATCCAGCGTATCCGTGAGGCGGCCGAAAAGGCCAAGATCGAGCTCTCGTCGACGTCCCAGACCGAGGTCAACTTGCCGTTTATCACTGCCGACGCCTCGGGCCCGAAGCACATCAACTCGCGCCTCACCCGGACCCAGTTTGAGAAACTCGTCGAGCCGCTCATCCAGCGCACGATCGACCCGTGCAAAAAGGCGCTCTCGGACGCGGGTATCAAGCCTTCCGAGGTGAAGGAGATCATTCTCGTTGGAGGCATGTCCCGTGTGCCGCGCGTGATCGAGACCGTGAAGCAGGTGTTTGGACGTGACCCGAGCAAGGGCGTGAATCCCGATGAGGCGGTCGCGATCGGCGCGTCGATCCAGGGCGGTGTCCTCGCCGGAAACGTGACCGACATCTTGCTGCTCGATGTTACCCCTCTCTCGCTCGGAATTGAGACCCTCGGTGGAATCATGACCAAGCTTATTGCGCGTAACACCACGATCCCGACCAAGAAAAGCCAGGTCTTCTCCACTGCTGCGGACGGCCAGACTGCGATCGAGGTCAAGATCTACCAGGGAGAGCGTGAGCTTGTCCGGGACAACAAGCTCCTCGGGAACTTCAACCTCGTTGGCATCCCGCCTGCACCCAAGGGTGTTCCCCAGATCGAGATCACTTTTGACATTGATGCGGACGGTATCGTGAACGTCGGCGCGAAGGACAAGGCGACGGGCAAGGACCAGAGCATGACGATTGCGTCGTCGAGCGGGTTGAGCGACAAGGATATCGAGAGGATGTTGGAGGAGAGCGAGAAGCACGCCGAGGCGGATAAGGCCAGGAGGGTGTTGATCGAGGAGAGCAACAGGGCAGAGAGTGTCTGCGTCGATACTGAGAAGGGTAAGTCTCCCGTCTTCCTGAATTGTCTGGCCTCGTACTGATTTGAATTGGCAGCCATGAACGAGTTCAAGGACCAACTTGAGGCCGGAGAGCGCGAGAAGGTCACCAAGCTCATCACCGAGCTGCGCGAGCTCGCTGCCAAGGGCCAATCCGGCGACGCCTCGATCACAGGCGAGCAGATCAAGGAGGCGATCGGCGCGACCCAGCAAGCCTCGCTCGGCCTATTCCAAAAGGTGTACGAGAAGCGCGCCGCGCAGAACGCCGAGCCCGCAAAGGAGGAAGAGCCCAAAGAGGACAAGGAGAAGAAGGATTAAACTCCTCTCCTTCCCCTCTCATCTCTCTCCCTTTCCGTTCCCCTGCACTACACGTTCATTTATCCGTTGTATAGCTTCGCTCTCCCGTGCGTCGCACGCCCATTTCCATCGTTTGTTATCTTATGTAGCATCTTCCTGTCCTACGATTCGACTAGTCCTCTTCTCGTCACACCCCCACTCTATTTGACTTTGCACGTTTTATGTACCACTCGGTTAGTGTACCCGTTGACTGAATGGAAAATTACAGTTTGTACGTGAATATTTTGGAGTGAGATGAACTGCGGTGGGATGGGCGCGAGGTGGAGGTTTGGGAGGTGTAACGGTAATGAAGGATGAGCGGTGGTTATAGGGAGGTAGTCGTAACTGTCATCGAGTAGGCGAGGAACGGGGACACGGTGGCGAGGGTGACGAGGGCAAAGACCACCTTGTCGATCCCCTCTCCATTCTCTCAATGAATATAGCAATCAGTCCAAGCTCCAAAGTTTCACCTAATCTTAACCCAACGAACACAAACCTGAGTCATCGGCGCTCTAACACACAAATACACACTTTAACCCTCACAAACGGATGAGTGAATGGATGGGTTGATAACAATATCATAGCAATGCATATGTGGTAGTAATACAAAAATGGTGCACTCGGTCAGTTCAGTCAGTCGGTCATTGCAATTCAAACTTCGCTCCTCCACCTCATCCCATTCCTTTTCTGGCAGGAAAGGCTATTATGCACCCCGCGCTCCGCGTTCCGGCCTCACTTCCCTCTCCACTCCACCCTGGCCCCCTATCCGTCCCACCTGTCCCACTCATTACGAATCCCTCCACCCATCCGCCATATCCGACCCTACGATATCCGCCAAGATCCAAGCTAAAGCGGATGTTACCAGCCGCGGGGCCGGGCGGCGGCTGCGCTCGGCGTATGCTGATCACGGTCCTGGGACGCGGTTGAGGACCTGCTCGAGGACCGTCCACGCTGCTGCCTGAAATTTACCTAGTGAGGCGAAGAACACACCACATGACGAAGGAAAGGGGGATCACAGCCAGCACCACCAGCACCACCATCACAAACACCAATACACAAATAACCAGCACGAGCACCGGTACCGACGGAAATAGACAACGAGATGAAACGCAGCCAGGAGTGGAAAGGAGGATGGGGGTGGGGTGAATACGAGTCATGTGTATGGAGGGAGCCGAGTACTGACCTCGGCGTGCGCGGCCGGCGCATCGTAGTACTGGACCGGCTTGCGTTTGGGCTTTGCGACCGCTGCTGTCGCCGCAGGAGACCGGTGCTGCTCAATGTGCTGCGCACTCAGTCCTAGGTCCATGTCGTCTGTTTCGAAGAGGATGGTCGATTGGGGAGGGGGAGAGGGGAAGCTGATGCTCGACATGGCTTTGGGAGAGTAGTCGGGCCCGAGGTCGAGCATTAGGCTGTTCTCCTGTAAATACATTTTGCGTGTGAGTGGTGGTTTATGGGTTGGAGGCTGAAGAAGGAAGGCTGAAATTGTCCGAGGATATTGCGAAGCGGGATACTCACAGATAGAGGCTCGTCGTCGGTATCCTCGTCAGAGTCCTCGATGTAGCTAGAGCGGTGGTAGTCGTGGCGCGAACGGTGGTGGTGGTGCTCATGATGCCGTGAAGAGCGCTCGTGTCTGCGCGGGCGGGCCTCGGGAGCCGGCGCAGGGGCGGGCTTTGGGTCTTTGGTGGTCATATTGGCCAAGAAACGGGTGATGAAGGATGACATGCTGGGTAGTCGGCTAGGAGGTGCGAGCTACAGTAGGGGAGAGGCAGTGGTGGTTGCTGTCGCCAGGACGAGTTTCTCGGGAGGCGGCAAGAGGAGAGCAACGCAGGCCAGGAGGGTATATCGCGGCCAGGGGGAGCGGGTTCGCTGACGGGGAGACATCGGACCTCTGCAAACTGTCATTTATATTAGTTATCTTCGGCTATGCCGACTGGCCAGCGCCGCAGAACCCAAATGGCATCACACACATCTTCGTTACGCGACCTAAGCTAAATGTCAAATTCTTGATCCGGACGAACGCGAGTGTTTTTCTTGGTACAGCGTGGTAAGATCCGCGATTGCTCGAGCATGGGGTTTCCCGGTCCGGCTCTGGGCAAAGAGGCCTCCCAGTGCGGAAAGAGCTCATCTGGGGGTTTCCTCGAGTGGTGATGCGGTAACGGGCACTCGGCTCCGTGATCACACTAAACAGTCGCCGCTGCGCGTGACCTGCGCCAACCGCGCACGCAGCGTCCAACGGCCGACCTTGCCCTGGATTTTGCCTTTTAGTTCGAGGAGCCAAGAAACAGGATCGAGCGAGGGCATGATCGGACAACGGGAGCTTTGCCCAATGCGTACATGATGGTTATCGCTGACATGAGTAAGAAAGATGAGGAAGACGCGCTGAAGCCGAATTATGTTGCTGCGAGCACACGAACCGCAAACCGCGTCGCTTGACGTGAGTAGGCGGATAACTTTGATTCGTGGGGAACGCGTCTGGACTCTGGGGGTTTCAAGTAAATGGCTCTCGCTTGTCCGGACCTTATTGATTGGCCACTGCGGAAGTTGATAATACAATTATGACTCCTGCGTTCAACCACTAGGCGTGGTTTGTCAGGCTGCGGGGGCCAAGCGTTCAGGTGGGGTATCCTGACATGCAGATCAGCGTCGCCTGCAGCGCGGGTGAAGTCACGTGCTTACCCGCAATAAACCCCGCCCGACGATGGCTCAAATGCTGCTGGCACTCTCCGGCACAGAATAGGCAGTTTGGACCCGCCTCAAAGCCCTTCATGAAAACTTCTCCTATTCATATTGATACAAAAGTTCTTCGGATTCATATAATTTTTCACTCCAATAAATCCGAACCAGGGACCACCCATCTGTCTGGACAGGAAGTCGAGCCTGCGCACAACTCCCTGATCTTCATTGTCCGGGACTTCTTCGCGTGCAATCATATCTATACGGACGGCAATCAGCTCGATGATCAATCGCTAGGCAAACCTCTCAACTTCGCCATTCTAACATGACCTCACGCCAATCATCCCGATTATAACGCTTGCCTTGCGGACTTGACATCATTTGCGAAGGCTACTTTCTTATCAGCCTTTTTCTTGGTCATACTATCCTTCTTACCGACGTCATGTCTAGATGTTGAGCGGATCGCCTTGGTGCGCCTAGGTATTTCAGAGACGAGTATAATATGACCTAGACTGCCTCCCCCTCCTCCCTTTCATCCCATATAAATTTCACTAATGTACGTCCCCACTTGCCGTCGGCTGAGCCAGGGATGACGTCGACCCGGCGGCGAGCAATGACGTCGTACCCGGCAAGTCTGAAACTAGACTTAGTCGAGTGAGCATCTCGATTAACCAACATATATGAATTGACATTTCTATTATCACAGAACTTGAGCAGCCTATTTGACGTGTCTACATCTGAGGTCTAGTCGGCGAGGTCCAAAGATCCAGACCGGCCCTGTCCGGTTCAGGACGACGACCTGGCCATCTTGATAGTCGCAGACAGGCACACTACGGACGTCTGGCCGGACAGCACGCCATTCAGCTAACTTGGAGGTTACTCGTCATTTGGGTCCGGATGTCTTCCCGGTCGTAACTGAAAGACGTCTGAATAACCCTCCCTCCCAGCTGATGCGTTCAAAAAGGTCATCTCGCGTCACCGATACCTCTCGGCTCGCCGTGCTCAGCCACCCTATCTTAGACAACCCCTCGCTCTATACCCCGCGAACGACATCCCCATATTCCCCTTCGCGATCAACCACCACGGAACCCCATCCCCACATATTCCGCACTAACCCCAGAACGAAAAGGCAAATAGCCCCAGCACCCCCATATCTCGAAGAAGCTTCTCCCAGTTCAAGCTTTACCCCGCATACGTATCTCGTATCTATCTCTAAGCCATCATCCTAATGTAGAATCTACGTTTATCTCTTGACCTCATCCTCGTCCTCGTGTTGGGTTATCAACCTTCGAGCGAACAATCCGGCTTCGGGCTCGAGTGCGACGTCATTGGCTTCGAGCTGGTCGCGGTACCGATCCGGTGCACACTCTGCGCGGGAGAATTTGGCATGGATTGTTATGATATAGAGCGGGGGTAGGTTTATTTCACATAGGTCAAGCATGGTACATATACAAAGGAAGCCATAGATCTTGTGTTCACTGCAACGTGGCCAAGCCACCTAAGTTTCTTACAAGCGACCAAAGACCTCCCCCTCCAAAACGCGATTCTGGATAGCGTATACCAATGAGCAAAGTGCTTCAAGTCGGGCTGACAGAGAAGTCGAACAACGTACCCTGTCACTACACGTACTTCGTAAATGCGGACTATGTCCCCGCGGACCATCCTTCATAAGCCTTGCAAGTTGTTCAGGGGTCTTGTAACGATCACGGTTTGCTTGAGCACTGTTTTCTCTATTTGTCATACGCCTGACATCATTTGTGTTAGCAGTATGCTCGCAAACTTATCCATCAAATATGGAACTGACTCGACCACATCCCAAATCGCTGAGCGCGCTCTCATGCCCATTTCTGTAGACGACATTAGTTTATGCGTGCGTTTAAGCGATGACAAGCGCTAAACATACCAAGAGCAGTGCAAAATGCCTTTGAGATTGAACAACGTTAGATCGAGCACCAGCTAAACAGGTTTAAAGACCTACGTTCGACAAAACACCACCGCGGGCAGGCTCTCCAGGGAATTCAGAGCTTTCAGACGTAAATGCCTCAAACGCCCATAGCGTCTAGTATTCGCCCAGCTAACGTGAATCAGTGTGAACAACCGGGGTTGGATAAAATACGCACAACGCCTGCTTTAGTATTTGTCCCCAAAGTGAAAGGGGGCAATGGTTGCACCCCTACGACGGCATGGTCCGGACCAGGAGGCCGTTTGTGGGAATGAGGTTGTCTAGTGGGCGATCCAGAGCCTGCTAAATGAGGAGCAGCTGATATGCCAAGAGTCCGGTGCCGCGGTGCACGACCTGGAAATCAACCCACGTTAATAGGGAAGTACATTTAACCGGCGAACTAGAATACCTGTTCCAGGACGATACCCTTGGTTCCCCAAAGGTCCTGTGGTATCATAGCATTGGGGTGAGGGGCTGTAACCAATGTTCTCTGCGAGCGGAGGAGACGTTGCGACCACTGGAAACGAAGCGCCCATGTGAAGATTCGGAGAAATAATTATAGTGCTCATATTGTCTTGCATTCGTTTGACGACATGCTCAAGTCTAATCAACTTTGTGCCAAAACAGGTATCCAATAGTATCTACAAATGAGGGTGAGTTTATTGTGTTGGGCATATATCTGACGATCGAAATATCGTACCTCAAGACTGCAGCCACGGGGGAGGTTGTTGATATAGGCGAAGAAGTCCTGGGCCGTGGTAAGAATTATTTGCATATTGTGAGACCGGGACCACTTACCTGGGCATTGTAATGGAAGAATTGTACCAGGTCGTCTATCCCATTAAGTTGGACATGGGACGAGACTGCGCAACGTATAAGCCTGGATCAGGATTAATGGACGGGTATTTATACGGACTCAGCAAGATGAGGGCATCCCCGGAGATAACCCCCGCAAACAGCCAGCGGAATCCGTCGCTCACGGGGCGCACATCTTGCACCGTCTTCACAACTCGGATGTTTTCGACCTTGACGTTAAAATGTTCTGATTAGGTTTTGTTAATCAAGCTCGGGACCCAATCCCCTCGAAGGACTCACGAATTAAGCATCTCATAAACCTCTCCACATCGGCTTCAGCAAACCTGAGCCAGTCTTCATGGCCGGGTGGTGCATTATTGCTCATCTATCACATGGTTAATGCCCTGAGCACTCGCATTCGGGCTTTACACGTACTAAGAGCGCACGGAGCCCGGGAGCTCGGTCGGGGTCACGGTCGGGAAGCCTAAAGGCCAGCTTCCGAGGGTCAAATCCCGGAGGAAGACGCCAAGGGAAACCATTCGGGATCGTCTTAGGGACTTGAGGTACCCTGTTAGGGTGCGAAATCGGCGCAGCCGACTCTGGATAAGTATTGATTGTGGTGCTTGGCTGAACGTTCTGGTCGCAAGAGGGCGTATCCAGGCCAGATCGTGCAGGAGGAAGAACATCGAAATGGCCGGGTTTGTAGAGCGATTTTTGCAGAGGCGGAATCTCCTCGGCTGGAACAGAATACGTTCTAGGAATACAATTAGCATGCGCTCAGACGCGGGGCCGATTTGCTTACCTAGCCACCTGCTCAGCTAGAGGCGACACACCATTTGAAGAAGCCGATGTGCTAACGCCGGCGAACGCGCGGGGAGACCGGGGGCGACGAACGGGATCGGATGTCCCGATGGACTGTGGCGGTGACGGCTGGCCTTGAACTTTTCCCATGCTGTTCGAACAGATAGCAGTGTGAAGAACGTGTTGTCGCTATACAGTATTGGTATCGTGGGCGTTTTGTCGAAGGAAGACAGTTTGCGGGGAAATGAAAAGGAAAACAAGTATTTAGCCGCTCCGGTGACGAAGTTCGAAGGTATGAGAAGTTGAGCAACGGTAGGTTGATGGAAAGTTGAATTTTAAAAGGGTCCTGAAATATAGGTCTATAGGTCGTGCAGTGGACCTTTGGTAGCAAGGGGGGATGATCGTCTGGAGGGTCGGGGAGGGTGTTAAGAACACAGAAACACCCCTACACCTCGTTCTTAACCAAACACCGACAACTCAGCACTGCCCCAGTCTTGCAGGATGCGCAGGATGCGCCGGTATAAGATATTTGCATAATAGCTTCAACGAACGAATTTCTGTTTAGAATTGATTCGTAGAACGTGAGGCATCGAAATAGTAATGTCCCAAACGAATCAAAGACCCAACTACCGTATTAGTCAACAATGTCGAATTATAATTTTCGTGATATAATTGTCAATTTAGAGGCTCTGCGCGTCTGCGTTTGAATACAAATACTGCTCGCAGCGGGGTCTGAAACATACATGTACAGGTTGAAACACATTAACATGCTGCGGAGAAGTGTGAACGTCATAAACATGATACAAGTGAGAGAAATGCTAGGCCATTGGCTTTGGGGAGATGAAACGGAAACTAGAGGATCAGACGGCAGGTTCATCTCCTTGGAAGTTGAAGCACTGCGGAATTCATAATTTTTGCCTTGAATGAGGAATAGCATCAGCAAAGTTGGTCATTTTCGGGTCATGAAAGAGAGAACGCACCACATCGTTAAACGAGCTTAATATCTGAGGGCATTGCATAGCGGGAGGGTTGTTTGCAGATTCGGAGGGCGGGCGGCGTGAATGAACTTCTGCGCGATTCTGGTTTTCGAGCGCGGTGGTGTGTCTAATGGAGCGTTACATTTGAAGCGCAGAATGAGATTCACCCAGAAGAACTTACACGATTTCGTCCCAAAGGTCTTGTCGAGTATTTACTCTAGGGCTTTCTGCGCAAGAGTTAGCATACACCTAGGGAGAGCACCAATATAAAATGCGTACCAAGTATGTTGCAGATAGCCTAAACGAGAGTTTCAGCCGGACCACACGCGATAGGTGAAGAATTGCTTACCATAGTTAATATACCATTCCTAGGGCGGTCTCCCCCGACCGCCAACGATGATTCATAAGCCTTTTCGTAAGTTCCTGAAGCAGCCCATACCACCTAAGAACCAAATAATTACAAGTCAATATGGGACCCACAATCCGCAAAACAACACTGACCACCATCGCTTTGGTTTCCACTTTCTCTCCAACTCTCGGGCCCGCCATAATACCTGGAGTTGGGCCGCGAGGGGCATTTGGTGGCGCCTTCGTAAAATAGGTACGTTCTATGGAAGCGTAGGCAGAAACTTCACGTTGAACGTGGACAGGCATCGGAAGTTCGTCGGCCGCTACACTGTACGATGTGTGTGAATATCCTAGAGAAATCTCATAAGCAACGAAACTAGAAAAGAGTCTGTTCCGTACTAGTTGTAACCAGATTTCCTCGGGTGGTCGTTTGGGGGTTAGCCATGTCAGTTCTTCTGCGAGACCTTGTCGCTTCATTGAAAACCGGCATAGCTGAAGAGCTTGCAATCGATGCAACGAGGGTGCTGGGCGCGTCGTAGGTGGACTGCTCTTCATTAGGTTCCATTCGCCTGATCAGGTGAGGCAGCTTGACCAACCCAGCGCTGTGACAGCAGTCGAGGAAGATCTAGAGGAGTATTCAATTAAGTCATAGGTCACCCGGGATTTAATGGACTAATTGACATACTTCTACTGTGCATCCCTGTGGAACTTTACCGAGGTGTGACAAGAATATCTGCGATGAATCGGTGAGCGCTTGACTCTGTTGGTAAGCAATGCAAAGCTTACCGTTGACGGCATATAGGCATGAACCGATTTGCCTTCCACTGTAAGAAATGAAACGACCTTGTTCCCCTCATTCAATACGCAATGTCCCGAAACTACGTAAAGTTCCTGAGTTAATCTCGATCCGCGAGGAAAAGTGCATGACTCACTGAACAAGGTCAACACATCGCCGGCGGTAGCGTTGTCAAATAGCCAATTGAGTTCGCGGCGAATAGTGGTTATGGTGAGGGGCTGATCTGGCCCATCCGTAAGAGTACGGACATTGTGGCCCTCAAAATTGAGTCGATCTGACGGTGTGAATAATTAATACCCAAGGAGGAGCCTATGGTAATCACCTTTCAGACACTTCGCGAAACGATTTGCATCGTCGACCGCGAACCGGAGACGCCTGTCTTCATCTAACATGGTGTAGTTCATGCCAATCTATCAGACGCAAAACCTTCAGCTAGACGCTGCTTAATGAGGAGAATACCGACGCACTGATAATGCCTTCCGAATGGGCGGGCGTCCCTTGCTCCTTGGAGCACGAAGTGGCCGAGTTGCAGCACCTGCTTGACTGATCCCGTGTCTAATACGTCCTTTTGTATTCCGCTGGCCGACACTAGATCCGGTTGCTGCCGGTGGATCATTTTGTATATGGATAAGTTGAGAAGAGTTATACGAGTCGCGTTTGCGGAGCTCGTTGGGTTGTTCAGTACGTTCCGGAGACGTATCGATACCATGGGAAGACTTCTTAAGCGGGTTCGTCGAATGACAGCTAGTTCAATAAATAACGGTTAGTGTTGTTAACATCTGACCTGTAGTGGTCTAAATACATACCTGTCATCTGTGTCTGGCGAAGGCCATTTAGACCCCGTTGGTAGTGGAGCACAAGCAACCTTGGAGGTGATGGGCGCAGAACGGTATGAGGCTCCCTGAGGTGCCTCCCGCATGCGCCGATCAATATCTCCGGCAGAAGTAGGTGCTCCCATGAGAGTAGCCCCGTTAGAAACGTAACCCGGACCCGTACGACATAGACCTCCTAGCCCAAGGAAGCTGAACAATCCCTGGTCATTGAGAGTTGCAGACGTGGGGGGCGACAAGATGCTATCCCGACTTGGCGGAGGGGCCTCGTCCTCCGATGACCAAGGGTCGTGTTTAAGAATATTCTCCAGTTCAAGAAAATTGGACAAAAGAAGGCCGAATAGACCAGGCTAAAGGAGAAAGAATTAGATGGCAGCTCTGGCTAGCGTAGAGCTCTTTGTAGTACTGAAGCGGAGTTTAGGCTCTTAAGGGTGTATCCATGTGTAGTTCTTTTCTGTACAAAAACTCGCGGTGAGCGTGTCCACCATGCTTCCTGCGGCATCATACGGCCCCCACAACTGAATTAGGAAACCCCTTGCCGTGCTGTCCCATCCAAGTAAGAAAGAAAGCTTGGACTATCATATGAGACTGGACAAGCGTCTGAAACACAGCTGGATCTTGCGTTGGGTGGTGTTTGATGAATGTGCGTTGTGCACGACCGTGGCAGTGTCCCGATCACGTGAAGTCACCCTTGACACAGCTTGCCTCAACCATATCCAACCACCGGCTGCCACTTGTGGAAACTGAAAGCTCGCTACTGTAGTGAGTGCAGCCGTGTCCAAACCCCAAAGGCGCGGGGCATAACATAGTTTGAATAATAGTATGGAAAAAAGACGCCTGGGTACCGCTTTGAGATTGCAATCAACCATGAAGCAAGGACCACTAAGCAAATAGCACTGCATTGCCGCCCCGCGATGAATTGGAGCCAGACGTGGGCAAAAACGTTGGGTTCAACGTTGTACACTTGTGGATCAGTTAGACTAAAGGTATAGAGTTGAGTTTGGAGTTTGGATAACTAGCTTTTAAACAAAGTTGTAAATCATTCATGTGGTAAATCTCCAACTTCTTATCTGAAATCGATGAACCAAGTACATTGAGATGAATGACGCGCGGCCCGTAAACTCGCACGTACATCGTGACGCACATGGAAGACATGGCTATTGCCATAGATACAAAACTGCTAGGTGTTTCATCCTAGTCTTTTCAGTCCCATTTAAAAACTACCCTACGAAAAAAGGCATAAACTGAGAGATGCACACAAGAGCATCATCCATCATCGCGCAAACCATACATGTACACATACTGCACGCGTTAAACAACATCAATAATCGTACAAAGGCTAGCACCCGGCCAGAAATGAAGAACAGATGCGAGAGCGATAGATGTTCCAGAACGAATAATACAACAAGGGTATGGCCAACGTCGGCGCGCATGTTCGTGTCCGAGACTTGGCGCATTGCGTCGATGGCAGCGGAGATCATGCGTAGTATGCATGCATAACGAAAGTCGTGGGGTTCGTATCGTTGCGTTGGCGTGCGAGGGTCTCAGAACGCAGGGACGTCCAGAATAGGAGCGGCAGAGGACAGCGGCTGGTCAAGCAAACAGTAAGCGATCATTATTCAGCACATACAACACAGCCAGTGAAACACAGCCCTCCAGGCAGGCGCCAGCTCCTTTTCAACGTAGATGCCCGCTCTCCCGCCCAAAGCTAAACAAACTACAGAGGAAAATATCCTTACCTGAGCTTGCGAAACCCACAGTTCAGCGTGTTGGATCCGCTTCGCCCGGTCGGGGGGCTCCGCCTTTGCTTGGTCGCGGTTCCCACGCTGTGTGTTCTCAGTCTCCAGGCTGCTCCTGTTCGTGTAGAGTGTGAGATGTGAGACACTAGGATCTGGTGATCACATAGTGGGGGGAGATCGACTTACGTCAGGTACCTCCAAACCTCTCGGCGCGTAGGGATCTTGCCGCCACACGCAGCTACCAAACAGACGAACTTTAGTCAACGGTCCACATCCCGCATGTCGTACTTCACATACCCAAAGCAGAGCACAAAGCCTAATGATATCGTCAATCAGTACGCATTCAAACTACCCCTCAAACAAGCGAGACTCACATTCGTGACCACCCCATTCTCAACGCCACCCGATGCCTCAAACGCCAGCTGGTTGGCTCCAGCAGCTGCCCAAACCGTCTACGAGAAAACACCGCATCAATATCCATCCTCATGTCAGGCCGATCATCCCAAAAAACACGCACCACCTCTCCCAAAGGTTTGACAAATCCTTCCGTCCGCTCTTTAAAATAGTCTTGTTCCCGCGGTCCTTCAACAACCGGCTGCCGCATTTTCCTCGTCTCTCCACTCGTGACGGGCGCGGCGGTGTTCTTGGTCAAGCTCGTGCTTGTTGCAGCATTGATGAACGAAGCGAACATGCTTGCACCGATACCCGGTTCCGCCGGGGCAGTGCTCGCCAAGGGTGGGGCAGCGACCACACCTCCCGTACGTTTGGGCGGCCGGTGACCTGTTGGCCCAGGGGTAGCTGGACGGGAAGGCGATACAAACGAGTCCATCCCGAGCTTTGCCGCAATGGGGGGAGGTGCTGGAGGGGGGTCATCTTCGGGGATGTGTATGCCGTTAAGTGAGGCAAGATGGGGGGAGCTCCTCTCAGGGGGCAGAATAGGACCGGATTTGACGACCGGCGCGACCGGCGCAGGCGCTTGCGTGGGGTTAGAAAGCGCTCTTTGCGGCTCGGCATGCATTTCAACTGGAGTTCCTTCAACCAGCACCTCCGACTCGAGCTCATGTCCCATCTTCCCGACGCAATACTGCAAGTCAACGAATGCAGCGCTATGACAACAGTCAAGTATGAGCTAGCAGCACAGCAAAGTGAATTAGCTTGTCGCCACGTGCATTAGGGCGCTAAATTATATTTACGTTGAGCTTGCACTGGGCGGGGAGCTTCGATAACAGCCGATGCGCCAAGTCTTCCTTTGAGATTAAGCTGTTCCCAGCGGCAACCAGGTATGGGCCCGTTTTGTTAACGTATGCGCAGTGTCCAGAAACTGTATTTTAGCATTCAAAAAAAGTTTTAAAAAATTATCACTCGAATAGTGTTAGACGCACATAATACGACCAGTTGGTCCCCCGCCTTAGCGTCCCTAACAAGCCAATCGAAACGTTGGAGCTTCGAGAAGAGTGTTAGTTGTTTATAGCCACGCAATAAACAAGCGTACTTACAATATTTTCACGAGTTGGGGGCGGACCAAGTGCGTTGTCGTCCGTGATCAGCTGGATCTCCTTGAAGCTGGCCGCTGTGAGTATGGCATTGAATATCTATCTTGAATTCTTGAAATATCAAAAAGACTCACCTTCTGCCAGCGTAGCTCCAAACCGCCGCGCATCCTTAGTCGCATGCTGCAGACGTTTGGTCTCATGGAGGTTATGATAATTGATCCCAATCTACCAATATGCGTGAGATAGCGTTGATACGCCACGAGATAAAGGCTTACAAGCAAGGCTCGTTTGATAGGCTGACGTTGCGCTGTGAGAGATGACGACAGAGGGCTAGCGAAGAGGGAAGGGACCCGAGAAGCAAGTGGGGTGGGAGGGGGCTGTGCGGCAGATAGGGAGACGGAAGGCTTCGACGAGCCCCGTACGGTAGGCAGTGGGGAGTACACAGGTACAGGAGTACAGGGGTACGGGCCGCTTCGCGCCGTTGCACGGGGGGCCGAAACCCCCATGCGACCTTTGCTTGCGCCCTCCAAGAAAGGTTCGGCTTGGACTTGCTGAACACCGCTGGCCCTCACGGGTTTGACAGAGACAGCAGGGGGCACCTCGAAAAGATTATCTTCAGCATCGTAGAATATATCGTCGTCATCGGTCGGGGATAGTGGTGGGACAAAATCCAAGTTGGTGTCTGGGTAAACGGGCACCGGTGACGAGGAGAGTGTTGCTGTCAGTGGTGATATGGATAAGGATGATGAGGACGCATGGCCAAGAGCAGATACGGAAGAGGGTTTGGGTTGCGTGAATGGCTTTGTGGACGAGGACGCGGGAAATGAGGAGGGTTGTGGTTGGCTGGGCGGTGTGTGAGCGGGGCGTCTATCAACGTAGCGCAACGGAGACACTACTGACCTCGTTGGAACGCCTGGTAACTTCGAGGGGAGCACTTGAGCATGACATGCCGCAGCGCCAGCGTCTGCAAGAGAATGGCCGGGCTGGGGATTGTTGCTCTTGCCCATTACACAGGATAGATGTCGAAACAGATAACCGGATTCAAACGTAAGCCAGAATGCAAGTACGAACAAAGCACTAGTGCTCGATTGAATTATAGTCGTATGGAGGGCACGGGAGGGGGAGGGGACGTTGACGTGGGTGGGGGGTCGTGGTGGGAGGGAGACATGAAAGCACGGATCTGAGCCCGTGTCCGGCTGCCGCCGGTATTCAGGATGCCTAGTTGAGTCACACAGCTTTCCTCCAACACAGTCGAGGAATCACCCACATGCAAATAACCGAATACTTCAAGCTTAGCCTAACATACGTCTGATGTGATATCACGACCAGGATGCCCTTGCTTTACCACCAGGGCTCGGGCAAACACAGACGTGTTTCGCGAGTAAAACGGTGGTTAAAATTAATGTACTTTCAACAGTTCCGTGTTGTATGATAGACCACTGCATGCAATGAAAGCATGCCAGTGCCGTGGTAATCAGAAATTAACTACTGATTTGTTGAGTGAAATGGTGTGCATACAACCCCCTATACCTTGGTCGGACCTATGGCTATCACCGATGTCAGTGGCCACCCGCTGGGCGTCAATTCCCCCGCGCAGCGACCACGACCCAGTTTCAGACGCTTCCTCGAGCACAGCGCTTTGTGGAGAGCCTAAGCATAATCTCTCCCACTTGTTCCATGTTTGCATGCCCTACTGCTCGCACTCGCGTTGTCAACAATGCCCGACATGGTACAAATCTTAGCAAACAAATATGTCCCATTCGGCCGATTAAATCGCTCATGTGATAGACGATTAAGTTTACTATTGTTAAACACGTGTACGTCTATAAAGCTCAAAGGGAAATACATTGCAATTATCCAAAAAGCTACTTATCATTTCATCCCGATACTCCTCTACCCATTAGTCCCACTGAACCTTCTTCGCGTACTCCCGAATCTTCGAGACGAACCGCTCTTCCACTTCCTCTCCCTTCCCAGCAGCAATTCGCAAGATGGCTTGGTTCAGTGCCTCTGAGCCTAGAATATCGATATGGTCTGAGGAGGTTTCGCCTCCCCGAGGGTCATACGGCTCGGGTTTATGCGCCATCTAGACCGACAAAGTCATGAGATGTGTGCAATGGCCCATGAGGCAGTCTCAAAGTAGGTCAACGATGAGCCTCAACCTCCACTTACCTCTTGTGTGATGACTTTGATTCCGTGAGGGTTCCATCTGGTTCCAGGTTTCCAGCCTTCAACACACATAGCGCCGAGCGACAGTAGGGCAACCGTGCCGTCCCCCTCGCCTAGAATAAAGATGATGGTTTTTAGTGTTTCTTGGTAAATAGATACGTATGGATACGGGGGCCTACCTATCCTCACACCACTTTTCACCTGTTCGATCAAGAAAAAAGGTTAATCTTATGCTACACTAACGGAGCACATGACACCCAGTCCACACGATCCTGCGCAATGCGCATCAGCGCACCTCCGTCAAGTGTGCCTGGATACGCATGCATGGGTGCACGAAAAGCAATATGGCGGGGCAAAGTTGATGCGTCCGCACGGCCGCTGAGTCAACTCACCTTCGGGAACCCATTCTCATTATGCACTGCAACGTCGATATGATGTCGTCTCGCCAGGGGCAAGTCCAACGGTGTACGCTGCGTGACGCAGGTCACGTTTGAATTTTTGTCCAGATCTGCGGCGCATTCGTCTCCAGGTATCGAGTTGGCCGAGTCTTCGAGTTCGAATTCCGAAGCGGCATACCAGTACGAGCGCTATCGTAATTACGCAATTAGTGGCTCATCAGCGGATCTAGAGAATACGGGACTGACCTCGGTGTCTTTTCCATGTCCGTACAAGCAGTAAATACGCATGCTCTGCACGGAACGTTCTTCAGTAACCCAGACGGCGCGAAAGGGTCACGACATGAACTCACAGGGGCATTAGGAAGCTTCACCTCCAATGGATTCGAGAATTTCGTATGATCGTCATCGTTCCTCGCAAGCCTCTCCGGGTCTCTCTCAATCCCATACGAGTAATTCCTAGCCAGCATCTTCTACTCTCATATTCCCGCGCATCAGTACCCTCTCGAATCGAGCCAACCGCAGAAAGACCTCACGGACCTGCCACCCCTCTTCCACATTTCCCAGCACCCAATCCCCCGCTTGCGCAGCGCTCAAATTCCCAGGTAGGCCGGGGCCGCTTTGTACATGCTCCGCAGGCGGTGAGCCACGGAAATTGAAGAATCTCGCATGCGAGTGTTCGGGTTCGACGTCAGGTGGGTCGTCTGGTGCACCAACAAATGGAGTGCTCTCTGGTGGGGTGTGGTTGGAGGGAGAAGACGGAGTTGGATCGCTATCCAGAGGCGAGGGGATGGGCGTCCCCCAGACGGCGTCTCCACCCTGAAGGCGCCGCTTAGTGAAATGGCGAGTGGGGCGTTTTATCAAACGTACTTTGATCCACATGCTGGCACTGCCGGCCCAGCTCCTAAAGAGTTTGGCGCGCTCTTTACGCGAGAAAAACTACAGAAATGATAATGTGTATGGCCTTCGGGTGGGTTTTTGAAATCCTACCTTTTCGAGGACTAAATGAAATGTGAAATACATAAATTAATTAAATGACGTAAGCGCCACCAAGGAACGCAACAGCTTACCGTAAGCACCGGCGGGATTGATCTCAACGGTATCCCGCATTTCACCCGATACAAATGCTGTCATCGCTTTAGGCTATTAAAGAAGGGTGTTGGCGGAATACGTTGATGATAACAGAAGAGGAGGCTCACAACTCCCTACCCAAATTCATGTACTTGTCAGAACGTAGAATCAGCCACGAGCAAAAGAGCGCACTAGTAATGTCCCAGCCACATTGACGAAGGCCTCAATATGATCCTAAACGTGGCAGAGATGAAGTTATTGTACTCGAAATGGAGTGGGACTATTCTGACCTCGACCCAATTAGGTCCTCCATTTCCATAACTGGGTGCTTCGACCCACTTCAAGCTACACCCAAGAGTTAGAGCTATTTTTAGAATGCGTAACGAACAGATGAACCCACAAATACTACAAATGGAAAGTGATTAGACAAGAAGCAAGAAACAAAAAGCTAGACGAGGATCAGCAAGAAATGAAGTGGCTGACCATAACTACAGTCCCACCCATGCTATGGCCTATGTGCCACCTATCATGTCAGAACGCGAGCACGAGACCAAGGTAGCTACGTACTAACAAGCACAACCTTCTTCCCTTGTCTTTGTCTATAAAATACGTCAGTGACGACATGATACGATCTAAAAATAGACAACCGACTTGAATGCTTCAACTTGAGATTTCAGCCTTTGTGCTTGTCAGCTAGCGCTAGACGTAAAATCTATACTCAAACAATTATACCTTGAAAAATAACCATCTCTCACTTCCAGATTATAATATGATAACCTCCAATCGTATGCGGCTAGGTCTAGGTTGTTCGTGTCATAATTTAACACAGCCAGATTCTCTATAATCTTAGACCTTTCACGAGTGTTAGTACACAAGCGCGAGCTATTAGGCATAGGAGACGTACCAAATCCAGTATCCTATGTAACCCCGCAAACTAAGAACTGCGGTTGTGTTACGCTAAAGACTAGTATGCTCACCGGGTACGAACGTGCTCGCCGCGTCTAGGCCCTGCGCAGCACGGACTTTGATTCCAGGGGGATCCAAGCCAGTCTTTGGGTCGAGCATCAGCGCTGCAATCCAGCGCTCTCGGTCCGTGAGTACCGCGCGAACCATCGTGGTAGTGCCCCACAAGCGTTTGCGGAAGTAAGCCCGGTACTCGGGTGATGTGGTCCATGATTCAAGGCCCTACGTTTCACAATTCATCAGGTGTTTGACGTGCAACATTGTTGGCGTCGAATACTCACCGTTGACACAATTCCTGGGATCAAGATGACTGGATGCTCAGCCTCCAACCCCTCCTTCTTCATCGCCTCTCCCACGCGAAAGTCGCGGCTCTCGGCCCAGAGCCTTCCTGGGGCTGATTTGGATAACGTGTCGGTGACTTGAGTCCACTCAAATTCGAGTCCTGGGAAAGAGAGGCTCGATAGGTCGTATTCCTCAAGCATCATAGCGATATTTGGAGGAAGGGGTGATAGTATGAAGAAGGAAGCAACAACTCCCACTAGTGGCTGCATGTAAGAACAGACCTTAACTCTGCGTGAGATAACAAGAACTTACGTGCTAGGCCGAGGGGGAACAAAAAGCGTCGTTTCCCAATAAACCACTCCTACATACAGACCATACAATAATGATTTAGTAGCATTACGAACCAGAGCGGGATAACTCACGTCAACCCTGCTCCTAGCACTCTTGAACTTATGCTTTTGCAGCTTGACAATCGTGTCTACAGGAACAATGACGCTCTCTTCGCCCTCAGCCGGGGTACGTATTTCGGGTGTGGTGTCATCGTCCGCAGTTGTTACAGGCTTCCCGGATTTCCTCCTCTTTCTCATTCCAAGTTTGTTTAGCATCGCTCCGACGCCGTGTCGTTTGTGAGATTAATGCACTTTGGCGAATGAAGCCAAGGCTAAGTGAATGGATAGGGTCAGGTATCACGTGAAGCTTTTATGACGATGTATCTTCCATCTCGCCACCACAAAACCCACCGCGTGTGTTACGATATCTCTTCTTTTGTGACAAAAAATGTCGCCTGGGCTCACGCGAGATGTACTACTTTAACAAGTTGATGTGAAATCTACAATTGTTG
The DNA here is from genome assembly GCA_015039395.1 of Ceratobasidium sp. AG-I. Taxonomy (NCBI): domain Eukaryota; kingdom Fungi; phylum Basidiomycota; class Agaricomycetes; order Cantharellales; family Ceratobasidiaceae; genus Ceratobasidium; species Ceratobasidium sp. AG-I. The sequence goes on along the minus strand of MU132143.1, from coordinate 396,141 downwards.
TTATCTCTTGCCGAGGGCCACGTCAACGCCAGCTGCGATGACCAGATCTCCGGCCACCCCTTCCTCGTTGCTGGTCAGTCGATGGTACATATCTGGCAGACCAGTGCGGTACGTGATCTCCCATGGGTTCCAGGCCTGATGCAATCAATCAGGTTAGCTATTCCCCTGGCCTCCGTTGTCTCGTGTTAAAGATATTCTGTAGAGTACAGCTTGACAAATATACGGTAGGCGGGAAGATGAAGGGATAACTTGGCCTCGCCAACCGCACGCCTGCCGTGCCGAAACGCCAACACAGGAGCACCATCAGTTGGTGATTTGTATACACCAGGAAACAACGCGCTGGCTCATCCTAAGCTCATCCTAAGTGCTTCTGCCGGGTTCTGTGCTGCGAGGCACCGTCCATCGCCCATCTAGGATTTCTGTCTTTGGAGCATTGATGCCCGGTACTGCCCATTTATATTGCTCATCTCCACTGCTACTATTCAAAAGAACAACCCTCTCTTGAACGGCCACCCGTATTTCCTCTGGACCTTGGCCCTACCCTCTACTATATAGGGCATTTAATTTTTTGAACGACTCTTTCTGCTATTGGTGAAACCTTTTTGTTCATTCTCCTCACTGAATCTGCGACCATGGCCGCGGCTCGCGTACCCTGCCAACTCTCATATACCTTACACGGAAAATGCGCATTGCCCCGCAAGGCTTTGAAATCCAGATCCAAACGGTACGTATACATCACGCTTAACAAACAAACTATTAGTCTCACATTGTATAACCTTGATAGTTGCTTGGAGGCTAGCCGTCGCAGTATTGGGTCAGCCCTACACGAATGATCTATTGACCGGATACTTGACGATGCCACTTGCTTTAGAACACACGATATTGACCCGACCTCAGATATTCACTATCATGTCTCCGCCGATGGGCTCCCGTATTTTACAAAAGGGCAATACATCACGACCGGCAACTTGCTAGACCCTACGGTCTGTCTCGCTTTCGATAAAGCGGTATCCATGATCGAAAAATGCTTGGTTAGCCATGGCGTGCCTTTGAACCGATACGAAATTACGATTATACTTCGATGCGTATCACTGAGGCGACTCAAGTTCCGATATTATATGATCGATCACGATAATAAAAGGGTTGGTTGGATACACGGTGGATCGATACGGGTCGAAGATGAACACGGTAAGTACATGCTACTCGCTGGTTTTTGCCATCTCGGAAAATGCCTAATACAAACCTGTAGCACCAACCGACAAATGGGTGGGATATTGGGAACATATGGCTTTCTTTCCCACGCACCGACTCTGTACGCCTAGAGAGTATCACAATGCGCTTAGTCACCTAGATGCCATGCGTGCAGCAAACTTAGGTAATATGGTATTCTTTGGAACTCCTATTCGCGTCCTAACCATTTCACCAAGATCCTACGTTGGTGCGATTGGACGATGCCACTATTGTCAATCTCAGCAATATGTTACGAAGATTTGATCCAACGGCCATTGACCAACACACAACGGCCTCTGTTGGTGCGTCTGGGCTTGTGCGTTCACCGCGGGACCCTAAAACCTATTGTTACACCCTCCTATCCAGCCAAAACATTCCAGAAGATCTATGAGCGTACCGTGGCCGAACATCGCACGAGCCTGGTGCCTCGGAAGGCGGTCGGCGCCATGAAAAGTCTTTATGGTGCTGTAAGTAAATTCTATGCAGTTAGCTCCTGCGTTACACTAACTCGGCCATGCTAGTTTTCGATGTTCACTAGTTGGGCTCACCACCGAGATCACAAGGAGGAAAATGTCAGCGAACAGCAGCATCCAAGTAATCACAATACCCCAGATACCTCGCCACGATCCTCTGCTTTTGAACCTCACGGTCCCGATCAGTCTACTACCGAGGACAGCTGGCAATCGGGCTTGCACTACCGTGCTGGAAGGCAGGCTGGCGGAGGCGCTTGAGTTAACATGAGAGCTTGTGTAGAATCAATCCTTTATGACACCCTTCATCCGTTCTTGGTGTATCATCATCATGCTTTTTTAATTGACATGGCGTGCTCTAGTATTTCTCTTATGTTTGCCGTTTATGGTCACACTTACAGTTAGACATTTGGTATTATTTGAAGACTGTTTTTTGTGATGCTCCTACTGTCGCACTTATCTTTATTTGTATTCATGATACATATGTATATCTCACACATGCTATAATAAGTTATATATGCTGGGTGCTTACCTAACTCTCAATTGACCAACAGAGTGCGCTGATGAACAAACAAGCGCCCCATGGAACTTGCTCCACGATCTCCTAGGTCCAGGATCTTGTTTGTAACTCAGCGACCAACTCTCGCTAGCATTTATGTGCATCCTAGGGCTACACGAATGTGAAGCCAGTCCCCCAGCACTGCATCTTCTATTGCGCAATTCTGGATGGATGGGATTGCTGTGGACTAGCGCCTGCTGTCGGCTATCTGACGACAAAGAACGCCCAGGTTGTATCGCTGCTGTCGAATCTTGCGCCCTTCGATGTTCTAAGATTGTTGACTTCAATAGTGGCTAGCTTTGGCTATGTTACTTGCGTCTCTTAGCTTGCCATAGATACCGTCTATCTCGTTGGAACCCGTCTTCCCCCTCCTAGATTTTGTCTTACGCGCTTATGCATCTATGCATCCCCCATGCTTTTTTTTATTTTATGAATTCCTTATACTGATTCACCGCGCCCATCGAGTTCCCCATCAGAAAATCAACTTCGTATTGACGCCAGACGGCAAGTATACCCTACCTGCTCGGCCTGCTTCTACCGGTGCATCATCCAATCCGAGCTCCTACATTTGTCTAGATTTGCGGTTGCCAATGCTAGGACAAATGTGCCCATCACAAAGCCTGTTTAATTTTGCAAGCTACGGTGCTCGCTGGGTAGGAAAACATGGGGATTTTCGCTCCCGTATGCCCAGCAATCCGTTCTCAGGCCTATGTGGCTATCAGCATCCACCACCTTTGAGCAAGGTAAGTGGCGCTGAAACTGACAGATTGTTGCGACATTCCACGCTGTAGATAGTATCTCCAGACTAGGTCGATTAGGTTGAAAGCTTCCATACAAATTTCGATAGATTTTGTGTGTGTGCAAGTTGTTGCATAGCCATGATGGGCCTCCTCTTTTTTCAGCTTAAATACTCCGTGTTCGTTGTGGCTCTTCAATCATTAGCTCATTCCGTTTCCCTCGTCCTCAAATCTTCCGCCCCCTCCCTCGGCTCCTCGAACCATACACCCCACACAAGTATCTCCTCGGATTGCGTGTTCATTTTGAATCCTCTTCTAGATTTGCTTCTGGAGATTGCTTAGTTCTTTTCATCCCGTGTTCCCAAGATGGCGACGCAGGCTCTCAGCAATTGCCCGCTTGCTGCACAACGTCATTTCCGTCCGATATGTCCAAGCCTGGCCGCTAGAAAGAAAGGACAAAGGTAAGCATAAACATTACACAGATTGTTCAAGCCAACTGATTTCATGTTAAGATGTATAAATGCTGGTCGTATCGGAAAGTATGCCCCTTTTGACTTGATCCTTCTATTAATTATACTTGCTAACGGCACATCCACATGTAGTAATTCTCGCGACCAAGAGCTGCACCCAGCTGTTCAGGTACACCAGCGCCCCACTGGTGCGAATTACTTTACACACATGAAATTCTTGACTCCAAATGATCTCGTTCACCCCAACGCCCATTCTGCATTTATGCGGGCTGCGCAACATATCGAGCTATGCCTTGGCGCACATGGCCTAGGGCACGATGAATATGAGGTCGTAATTGTCCTCAACTGTGTATCCCACCAGGCCCTCAAATTTTACTATTATATCGTGGACCACGAACAGAGAACAATACGTTGGATCCATCCGAATACAACCCCGAGCGAGGTGGCCCTTTCTGTTAGCCGTATGTACCGCGATATCAGCCTTGACCTCTATCTGACTATTTTATTAGCGGCTATGAGGAACAGCGCTGAATATTGGACCCATCGCAATCGTTTCCCCGCGCATAAGCTATGCACCCAAGCGGACCGGGACGCACTCGTCGCTCAATTGAACAGTTTGCATCAAACAAACGGCGGTGAGCACCAACTATGTATCTCCGGTTGACATAAGAGCGTACTAATGACCGTGTCAACCAATACAGTCATGCCTACTGGGGACATTCAGACTTATTTGCAAGACTTGAACAATTTCTCGGCGAATCTGCGGGTGACATGTCGTATTAGTATGCTCACTGCTTCTACACATATTTTTCCAAACAAGCTGATGCGTCGTTTGCTTAGCGGAAATATACCTTGAGTTTTATAAAAGTTCTTTGCCTGGGTTCCGTGGGGTGGGCTCCACATCTAAACTTAAGAAGACACTCTACGGCTTTGTAAGATTCAGACCGATTTATTCAACCAAACGCGCTGCTCATCATGTTTCAATCAGCTCAAAGCTCCTGGGCGTCTATTACACGCCGCAGTGCATTCGGATACACCAATACAATCTCCTGAATCGACGCCGCAGTCATCAAGAAGTAGCAATGAGTCGGCTTAACTTGTAGCCACTGAGATAGGACTCCCCGTTTGGTTTATATTCTCAATCGATTTACATCGATTTAATTTGGTCATGAGCTTGTTGTGGTTAAATGCTGTGTATACTCTGGTGCATCTATTGTTAGAGCTTTATATTGAGACTGCGGTGTTAGTTGTGTGATTAATGAATGGATGTAGCTATTCTCATTGCATCAAACAAGAAATGTCCCGAGTACTATAATAACATTTGTGACATCTTGTAAAAACCCGGTGGCTAATTACAGTCCATCGATCATGTGATCTACCAGATTTCGGTTTCAACTTGGCCTGCTCGTATGCGAATGGGAACCCCCGCGACGTGTAAACGTATCCTCGCTTTGATCTTGGCTAGCTCTACAGTACTTTTTTTTTTGATCGAAACCTAGTCCAGAAACCATCTCTTGCGCCAGTCTGACCCCGTTCTTGAGTTAGTTAAAAGCAATATTTCCAACTACGGCCTTCAGGTGTCGGCCTGTTTCTTCTACTACACAGAATAATCTAAGTCCAACTTCGCTCTGTGTTGTGTTATATCCCCTTTCTTCCTAGATATGGTATCGAACGGGCGCCCTTTTTTTGGCACGGCGCTTCGGGAGCGGGCAATCTGCCCGCTGTCGATTTCTACGTTTACTTGCAAATTACTTTGCAGACGCTTGAAGCTCAATGATACTTATCAGGCGATACGAAGGGCACACCTTTGCTTTGTTGTCTCCCAAGTTCCTTCCGGATGACTCAACCTCGCACTTCGCACCCTCATCGTATCCCCAGCTAAGCGATAGTTGGGTAGTGTGTCTCGTTGTCGGTGGAATTGAACGAAAGATCTCTTATTTTTCAGACGCATGCGTCTGAGAGAACAACCTGGAGGAGGTTGGACTACTTGGGTATCAATTATATTTGATTCTATTGAGCTTTCCGCTCCTCCTCGCCTCCCCTGTTCCACGGCGTAAGCTACACACAACGCCGATCCACTAGACGCGCACTCCGCCGATCTGTTGCCAAAAAAATTCGTAAAATACTGCCTTCACGACCTATATCTTCGGTGGGCTGCTGGATGAAGTCCGTCCGTCCTTTCCCTCCCACCACATAGCTAGCTCCTATACAAGGAACCCAAATCTTGTGTCTCCCTTTTCATCTACTTTTATTTCAGTCAACCAACTATGAGCTCACAGATCGCTTTGGATGTGGCTCACGATTGCCAAGCCGGACGCCAAGGGCACCCTATCATCCCTGAGCAGGCGCTTCGTTTCCGGAGTGGTCTCCGGTGTGTACCTCTTACCTCGCCGAGTGTCAGAAATAAACCCTCATTAATTTAATCAGATGCGTCCATCGTTTGCCCACCATCCGGTGTGTTCATGTCTTGCTCTTACTGCCCCGTATTATTCTTAAACATCTGCTTCAGCTTTGGTCGCACCCCCGCACCGATTATTACTCTCAGCTTGCAGCGGCACGTTGCATGGTCAGGTCAGCTGTATTATCTCAAAGACAACTTTATTACCTCCAGCGACTGCGCAAAGCCCAAAGTTCTTCGTACATTCCTTGCCGCATGTGATGATATCGTCGCATGTAATCAAGCCAGAAGCCGCTCTATGAACAGCCATGAGGTTGTCATCATCGTACAGTGTGTGTCAACCCAGTCTCCGCGCTACTACTATTATATCGCAGATCACACGATGCAAACGGTGCGATGGCTGCATGAGAGGCCGAAGGACTCACCAAGTGATGCCTATGGTGAGCAGAAAATACTTGACTAATATCCATCGGTTAAACCTATATTGCACACAGTCAAAACTCGAGATACCGGGGAATACTGGCGTCATGTCAATATGTTTTGCGATCATAGGTACTCAACACAGGGCGATTTACAAAACGTGCGCAGCTTACTGCATAGGCTTCAAGGCGGTGCGTACTTTTCCTTGCAGTCAAACCAGTGTATATTCAGGACTTATCACGGCGAAATTGCAGGGCCTGTTTTGGCGGCTGAGGAGATCAAGACGTACCTTCATAGCCTTGAAGTACTGGGCAGGTCGCCAATCGGCAAGGATTGCACTGCTACGATCGGTATTAATTCGCCTCTCCAGTTCAGTCGCTAATAACTACTTACTTCAACTTGTCTTGTTATAAAAACACACAGGTCGGATCAACCAGGTAGTCGCTGAACGAGCTATTCCTCCGATCGACAGGAGTCTACTTGCACCCTCCAAACAACTTTCCATTTCCCCTTCTGGGTTGACAAGGAAATTGTTTGAATTTGTACGAACCTATTTCTCAGATGCTGACATTTAGGCGTTAAACTCAAATATGTTAACTTAGTTCTTGCGCTCATCCCGAGTTCAGGATGGAGAATATGCACATGAGCATCCGAGCCAGCACACTAGCCAGCACACCAGCCAGCACACCAGCCAGCGCACTAGCCAGTACTCGGTTTCATCCAGGTCGTCTTTCGATTCGAATTTGTCCAATAGCGCTCTGTTGTCACCTGCTCGGGTACATTCTAGCCTCCCTTCTCCGCCTCGGCCTTCGCCACTCGCACAAACCAACATCAATTCATCCTCAGAGCAATAATTTGGTCAAAATAGGTTGAATCGTAGGGTCGTTGCACGTAGTGGCGCCGACGACTAACGTACTTAGACACACGGGGCTTGAAGTGCGGACTAGGCCTTGTGCTACTGGATGTAGATACGTTTGTATTATTTAGACTCAACGAATGATGTGTTCCTATGTAGTATCTGTAATATGTGTCACTCTCACCTTGGGCGTGCTATACGTCTGTCTGAAACGGACCTGGGACCCTCTACGGCTCCTCCCGCAAATTATGCGCGCAGAGGAGTAATCACAACCACGTAGCAGAGGGTTGAACTTGACACTTGGTGTATCTCTCTGGAGCAGGATAGGATTTGCGAGCGGGAAACTCCGGCCAACACACGAGCATATAACCAAGTGAATTTCCCCTCCGTGATGTAGCACAACAGCGCTGAATTCCTGTCCGTAACTGTGGCACATTGGTGCCGTGCTGTGCAAGGTACTGGAGTATAGCCTATCACCAAGATAGCAAGCCCAGCATGCAACCAATCTCGTCTCTAATTTCAACCTGATGTAACCACCGAACCTCGATCACAATGTGTTGCCTGTAACCAAAACCTGAGAGGTGCAATCACGTGACAAAGGGGCAACCCCCGCTTGCAACCAGAACAAAGTTGTTAATGAGTCTTCGGATAGGAATGCGTCTTGGTGACGGCAAATTGAGATGCTCTGGGTCTATCTTGGTTTTGTTTCTACTTCCACCGCCAGCGCAGCGGCCCCCATACCTCGCCTGCAAGTCGCCCCTAGTGCAGAATTGCTGCATTTTCGGCACTGGGCCCCACGTTCCTTCACCTCGTGCTGGTCTCGAGACCGTTCTTTCTTCTACTGAGCTCCGGTTGATCTGGCAAGCTTATCGGTTATTTCTTGTGTTTATTTCTTCTCATTTCTATTGGTTCGACTCGAGAACTGGAGCTTGCTCGTTGATAGAACAACTCGACGGCGCTGACTAGGAACTTCACGAACATAATGACTATTTGTGCTGCTAGTACAATTCGGTTTATTCTTATCACCTCCGAGCATCTCTCCTTAGAGCAGTTCGTCGCCATGCAGTATTCTCGTGGCGTTGTCGCTCTCCGCCTGTGCCAGGCTTGGGTCAACCTTCGAGTTGTGCTCACGGCCCTGATCCTCCTCTGCGCGAGCGTAGAGGCCAGTCCCATTCTTGTTTCCCGGGCAATTGTCCGACCGATACCCATGCCTGGATTTAATGTTTCCGTCTTCGACGACACCACAGGCGCTCCCATCCCTCAGGTTCAGGCTTCAGATGGTGGCGGTTTGATCAACGGGCGAGTTTATTCAGCGCCGAACATAATCTGGGCAATTGCTGCAATTGTGATTGGATTTCCGTTGAGCGTAGCAGGGGTGAAATTATGGAGGATCACTACCGCCCTGGGAGGTGGCCTTTCGTTTGCCTTTGCCAGTACGTATTTGGCTTTTATTTGTCTTGGGTCTGCGTGTGGCTGACTCTTCACGTAGTGTGGGCTGCTATCATCAATACTGTTTCGGAAGCCGGCCTGGCCTCTTCGCAATCTATGTCTGACATGCTCATACTACTCATCACAGGAGCTGCGTTCCTGGTTGGAGGAGTCGGAGGTGCATTTCGCATTGCGGTATTGCCAGCAATTGGAGCCACTGGGGCTATCGGGGGCGCATCCATTATGACTCGGGCCGTGATACTGCGTCCAGGACTGCTGGTCCCACCTGGTTTGAACCAGCAGCTGGCATTTGTGGACATTATTCTTGTGGCTTTGGGCGTGCTGGCTGGTGGTTTGAGTGTTATTTTCAATCAGAGAGGGAGCATAGTAAGTATCATTATCAAGGATTCATCGAGATAACAGCTGAATATAACTTTACCTAGATATTCGCCACATCCTCTGCAGGGTCATTCCTCATCGCGCTTGCCATCGACTTGCTTCTAAACGGCCAGCGAGGAATGAGTCGCGGGCTAAGGTTTCTATTTGACATGAATGCGAACCACTTGGCGGTACGTCTTTCCTCAACTCGTTTGCCAGATGGTAGGAGCCCTAGTATACGTTATGCTGTGTCGGAACCCTTTGTGTGCAACGAGGCCGATTGTCCTACTTTATCTATTTTGCAAAACCTGGCGCTCGGTTAACGTGGCTTATTTGGAAATACAGGATTTAGCTGGAGGTGGATACAGTCCTCCTCTGTCATCGCAAATCATTATTGGGGCATCGCTCGGGCTTATGTGCGTCGCTGTTATAACTTTCCGAATACTGAACCATTGTGCTAATAAATATTTTCTTCGCGCTCAATTTTCCTTCCCATATGCTACTTTGATATTGATACCGCTGTCCCTAATTTAGACCTGTCTTCTGCTTGTTCCAACATTTCGTATTTCCTGGCCCGTTTCTTCAGCCAAGACCCCGTGATCGTACTCAATCTCAGTACAGTAAGTCAGCTTTGTCAGGCTATAACAAACTGGGTGTAGCCAAGAGCTTATCATTGCGGTTGTCGTTGTAGGCAATCTCCCAGACGAAAAACAATCCTCCTCTTTAGCTTCGAAAGCTTCACCCACGTCGGTTGCTCCTGGTGCAGCGCCAGGACCAGCATGGCGCACCTCTGTATTGTCGCTCTTTCGTGTGCCGGGCAGGTCGTCCTCGAATCTAGGTCCCGGCTCTGGACAACTCTCAACCAATCCAACAGGCCTTGGAGCGCCGGGAGGCGGGCGACTAGACGGTCCGTTCAAGCCTTCAAACGAGCGCCGTGGGAGCGCGGCCTACAATTTTGGCCAAGGCGTATTCGCGTTGCCGTCTGAACTCATGCGCCAACAAACTCAACGCTCGCTTCAAACTGGACCGCCCATGTCCCGTCAAGCAGGTAGCCCGCTTCGAAATGGCCCTCAACTAGCCGCGCTTCAGCCTAGTCTCCAATGGCCGGCTATACCTATGTTGAGAGCAGAGCCTATACAACCCGTTACCCGGACATATGCGGCTCAAGGCCAGTTCGGATACGCTACTCCGGCAGCGGCTGCTTCAAACCCAGCCGGCTCTACGGATGTTGTCAATGCTCCTATGGGATATGGGCAGTTTCAGCAGCCACCGGCGGCCCCGCTGCTCCCTCGTCCAGACATCCGGTACGCGGCACCCAGGGCTACCGCATCTCGAGACGTGAGGGTACCAACGAGATCCATTGGCCTGCCTTCAACACCGCGTACGCCGCTTACCCCTGCTCAATTTCCAGGGGGAGGCGGAGCACGCTTCCCCGTTGGTAGTGCGTCCCAGTTGACTCCACCGGCCCCGGCCGCACTTTCTTCGCCGTCCTCCTTGTTATCGACGAGCGGCCACACGCCTCTATCTGCTACACGGACCAATATCGGGCTTGGCATGTTACGTTTGAGTGTGGACTCGATTATTGACCCTTACGGAGGCACGACGGATACTGGGTATAGATATGGAGGAGCACGAGGGGGCGAACCTGTAAGTATTTTGTCTAATGTTTCTATTAAGAAAGCTGATTTTATGAATACCTTCCGTGACATTGATATAGGGGAGGATATGATAGAGCTTTTTGTGATCAGTGCGTTGTGTATTCTTTGGTTGAACGATTGTGTCCACATGTAATATCTCACTCGAACACTTGAGAAATCTAAATCAATAGTGTTCCTTGTTTTCCTTCCATGAGACATCTTATGTACAAGATATCAATTATAGTCCTATCAAGCTACGGTACAACAAAGACTACTTCGCTTCTTGTCACTCTTGTCGCCTTGGACCTCGCCTGCAGAGTCTAAAAGATCTGCTATCTCTTGTGCCGTCGCTCGCCTACTTGGTTCGTGTACCCAGCATTGGCACATGGCAGACCAGAAAAGCTCGTTGCGCGGCGTCTTTTCGGCGAGGTGCTCTGGGCGCCGAGGCATCTTCTTTTTGACTGTAACCGTGTACATTATCTCGGTCCCCTGGATTTCCTGAAATGGGTCTTGACAGGTTAGAATTTCCTACGTAGGGTGTGAAGTGTAAGTCAAGTAGGTAGTGAATTAGCGACGATTCAACGCGTACCAGTATTGTCTAAAGACAGCATAGAATCGGTGTTTAGTAAACACACCCGAGATGCATCGAAGATTTCTCACCATTCCTAGCGCATATACGTCAGTTTTATAAGACCTCGCAGGATTCTCCAAGAACAGCTCGGGCGCCTAACTCCAAAATTAGCGATTAGACCTATGGTTAAAAATACACGTACCATCCATCTCATGGTCCCGCCACCCTGGAACGTGGTTGAGAAGTTCAGTATCTCTTCCTGCATGATCGCCAATCCAAAGTCTGTCAATTTAGGAATGCCGTCCTCTGACATAAGAATGTTGGCCTATGGAGTGTGTTCATTAAGAGCGCAATTAAAGTGTAACAAGAGTTGCCTACGCCTTTTAGATCTCCGTGTATCTATAAACAAAGACAAAGTCAGAGGTTTATCCGTGCTGTCGACTCGAAAGGGGTACCAGTTTCTTTCCATGTAGCCAGGCTACGACTCCTACAATTTGTATGCACTGCCCGGTGGGATTCAGAAGGTAAGCATCATAGTTCTGCCTCCCATCGAAGAGTCAACTCACCAATGCGTATCTATCTACTTCAGGTCGAATTTTGAGTGCGGATATTATACTTCCTTGCTCCATCCATTCCGATACCATCGCTAGGCGGTCCTTGAACAAAGCGATCCCTAAAAGTCGAAGCACATTGATGTGATCAAGCGTCGACCATGCTCCCAGCTCTTGGACCGTATGCTGTTTCGTTCCAGTCAACCCCCAGCGTCTGTTGCAATAGTAGTTGCGCTTACCTTGAGTACTTTCTGATTTCCGGATACGGCTGTCCTTACACACTTCACCGCGATATGGGTTCCCTTGCGCAGCGTCGCCCGGTAGATATCGGACAAAGAGCTGGTGATGACCGGATCAGACGAGACATACGACGCGTTCTTCAGCTCTGAGGTATAGTCGTCCACTGGCGTGTCGGCAAATTGAGTAAAGAACGCAATCACCCAGGTCAGAGGCTGTCCAGTCGGAAAATTAGACAAGCGGAAGTGATAACTTGGTTATAGGACTTACCGTTGTCGCTGTTACATAGAACTTCTGATCTTCTAGTAAGGCTGGGTCAACTTGAGGTGGATCCGATTGCCCTACTGTCTGAATTACTATTCAGCTAGAGATAGCATAGTTTTGTGAGTTGCCTACTGGTAGAATTTCAGCGGCTTTAACCTGTTCAAAGTGTTTTTGATCCATTTATAGAAATTTCGAAAAAAAAAAAACAAGAGGCTTACCAAAACCGTCGTTGCTTCACCAGAGGAGCGCTTGGTGAGCGCTGGGGGATCAGCCAGAGGATGAGACTGCAGCACCAGATACCGGTTGTTCGCATCAGTCTGAATGACATGTACCTGTTTCCCTAAGAAACCCGCTAACCTCTGTTATTTCTAAATTAACCTTTTGCATTGGCAGTACTGGTGACTGTAAAGAGACTGGCACTTCAATGATGTGAGGTAAACTATTCTACATCAACGTGTTAACATCAATATTCGAACCAACCACGGGACAGCCTCCTCACCAATATCCTATCACGGCATGCAGAATCAACCTTGTCATTCTCGAGCATATCCTTAACTCGCGACAAGTGGGCGTCCATCCGGTCTTTCATTTTTCCATCCCGGGCAAGCCTCTCCCGCGGCCTAATGAAAGCAAGTAACCTAATGATTTCAGGCTCCCTTGGTTTTGTCACAGACAGCTGCTTCTCGACGACCGTGTGAATGTCAGATTCGCCAAGTATGTATCGTCCCCACAAGTCATCGGTGAGTATCATGAAATTTAGCCATCGGGTTATTGCACTAGCAGCGATCCTAGAATCCTCTGGCGATCGGTCTGAGAACATGACGACTGATTCTCTGTTCTGCCACGATTGCTCTCCCAATAAATGGAAGCGATCGACCATGTATTTAAGAAGCAGGGCGTGACCCATAACTGGTTGGCCGTTTGAATCTACAGTTTTCTTGTCCTGCATTGAAGGCACAATTTCGACCATAAGAATGTAACACATCCTCGCACACGCATTGGCGTCGACCTCCGGGTTATCCCTGAGCTTTTGGAACATCAGGTCCAAGACTAGAGCAAGAAGTCGAGCGTCCTTCTCCTTCTCTAAGGCACACGCGTACGCGACAAGCTCAAACGAATTTTCCTTGAACTGCCTCCGCAAAATGATCTCGTCCAGAAGCCAGTTGATGCGTTCCTCGACTTGGGGTGTCAGAGTCGCGATAGTAAGACCGAGGTCAGAGACACGACTAGCAACAGAATAATCGCTGTAGTCTGGCCCGAGGTCAGCACGAAACCCAGTAGACTGAGCTGCCGCCACCCCTTGCCGCCCGCGCCGACTAGAGACATACATAGCTGGCTGAAGGCGTTGGTGACTAGCGGGAGTAAACTTGTGAAAAGTAAACCAATCTGCAGCATGGCAGAAAACCTAGCTCGATGGTTTGGTGACGTTCCGCTTACACCAGACCATGCTACACGAGGTGGTTGGGATGACGGTGGAAGTGCCGATGTCAACTAGCCATTGGACCCAGCTTATTATGGGGCCTTTTTGAGATGTAACTGGCATTTTTCATAGTTATCGGCTATTAATGAGACTCAAATATATGTTTCCGGTGGTCTCACCTACCACAAACTACGTTTCAGCCATACGAGCGAGCGGAGGCAGGTCGGATATAGCATTTAAGGCCGACGATGATTGGCGCTTAGCTCCGCCTCGGTCCTGCACATTACCCATACTGTACCCTCCTCAATGCTGTATCGATGGAATTTCTCGCTATAAAACTGAATTCCTGTATGCATAATATATACCAGGCTAACATCGCATAATATTCCTGCTAGACTGGCTTGGTTTACGGTCAGCATCATGACATGCCGATCCAACATCTTCCTCCGCTTGTCACTTTACCTCTCAGAGTCGAACTCAAACTCGCCGATTCTCCTTGTAAAATCCAGTGCTGTCCTAAACAATATCTGGTAGCCCGCCTCTCGTGGTCCTACCATATTATTTGCTAAGTTGTTTATTCTAATTTCATGTTTTCTGCCTACGAGGTTCTACGGGCGAGATTCAGCCTTGGAGATGACTTTGGGGCCCACCATGGAAGTACTATGTGAATCCCTACCGTATAAACTCGACATAGACTCCGCCGTAGGCTAGAGCGTGGTTGGTAAACCTATCATGGCAAGTACCCTGCCCTCGCATATAACCGAAGAGGTATTTTCGCTGGTGCAAGCACGCTGGCTAGACCGTTAGATCGCTTGTCGGGCAGAGTTATTAGTGGTTGTTCCTACTCTCAGCGCCCCTAAAATGACAAGGACTGGATAATGGGGGTGTCGTGTGATGGACCTGACCTTTCCAGTTGAGATAGGGGAGCTCGCTCGCCAAGTGCGTCAATTCTGCCGGTGCACATCGAAGCATAGAACGTGTGTGACGCGCAACGGGGATCTTGCTCCACTACCCTCCGAATCGTGCGACACCAAGTCTTCAGCAGTGGTGACGCTCTATCGGGTGAGTATCCGTTTTAGGCTGAAATTCATTTGGTTTGACAGCTCCCGGTCGTCGATCTAGCCTCCAGCGACGTTTTGGGAACCTGGGGCGCTGGCGAGTTGTCGACAGGATGAAATCAGGACTGAAACCGCCAAAATGTCGAAATTTTGTTGCGCGGTTTCAGCCGTCAATTACCCCGCATTTTCGCAATCTTTACGTTGTAATGTGGAGTTGTGCGGGGGATTCTTATGGACAAGTTGGTTGTGCGCTGCAGACGAGACCGAGGGCAGCGCGAGGGCGGGAGTGCGGGAAGTGCCGCTAAAGTCATCGAGCTCAGTTGGCGCCAATCGCCATAAATCTGAGCCAAGATTATGACCATGCTTCTTAGATGTGATCGCAAATGGTAACCACATCACCTACGGTTTGGACTTGCACTCTGAGCGATTTTTCTAACTCGGATTCGATGTAAAGCTTGGTCGCTGTCAGAGGGGGACATGTTAGTGTGGCGCGTATTTGTGGTGCGTATCAGAGAATCATTAGGAGACGTAGACTGGAAGTTGTGGCTAAGCCAATCGCATTTTTGGCTGTGGGGAAGCTAGGGCGGGGTCTTTTGAAGATACGATGAACAGGGGTTGTGCAGGCTTTAGCACGTTGCTTTAGGTTCACTCATTCGCGCCAGCACGGGCTACCCCGCCCATTGCCCAGAGCCTCAATCCGTGTCACCACACCAATACAATTACCTCGACAAATTGTTGTTTTACTGTCTACCTTGGTTGTGCATCCCCAAGCTTAGTGGCCTGTTGATACGTTGGTCTTTGCTCTGAGTTTGTGGAACACGGACTTGCTCCCTCCGCAATCTGACACCCCGGTCACATTCACGTGGACATATATCATTCCAAACGACAAGACTTTCGGCCTGTTTCCCCCCTCAACTCGTTTGGGCCCGCACTTCCTCACTACCACCCTCAGGGAATGGCCAACGTTGTTACTCGGACCTGGTCGGATTTCTATGAGTCTCTGAACTTTTTTCGGTGAGTTGATACAAGGTTTATGTGTGATCCTGGAGGCTAACAAGATCGCCGGTGCCGCTCAGACTCCATGTTCTCTTCTTTACTTTTACTCCTGTCATTTTTGCTGCCATTTTCTATGCAGCCAATGGCCTATATCCTGTCTCCTTCATCGATGCTCTCTTCAACTGCATCAGCGCCATGACCGTCACCGGTCTGGCCACCGTCGACCTGTCGCAGCTCACCGGTTTCCAACAAGGGCTCCTATTTGTGCTCATGTGCATCGGTAACCCTGTCGCAGTCTCTTGGCTGATCGTCTACGTTCGCCGGCGGTTCTTTCGGAACGAACTCTCGCATATTATTTCAGAGGAACTCAAACGAGAACGCCAGGGAGGAATTATGGCGGCCATGCGCGAGCGCACTATATCCATCTCTCGTTCGTTCTCGCGCGACAACGGACCTTCAGGCCCCCAGACGTCCTCCAATGACACACATGAGAAGACTGCGGCTCGACCCAGCTTCCTGCGCCGGCTCGCCAACCGAGTTCATCCTACTGTCGCCTCTGGCAGCTCGCCTACTAGCACTGTATCTGGCGTCGCTACACCATCTACCATTGGAGGAAAACGAAAGTCTGGACTTGCCCAGCGATTGCGCACCGACATGATCCGCCGTATTGAAACCGCACCTCAGCGAGTTGATCCTATGGGTGGGATAGGCGGTCTGGTCGTTGGCGAGGATGGCATCATAGGGGGAAAAGGCAAGGCTCGGGAGTCAAATGAACAAGGCGGCGACGAGAAGCACGTTCAGTACAGCAACGGGGAGGGGGTCCACCAGACCGTCTCTGGGTCATCTGGTTCTCAATCTCGGACCCATTACGACGGCAATGGATCTCTGGTCCCAGAGTCCCGATCCCACCGTTCTGACTCTGATTCTGGGTCGCGACACGATGCCAATGGCGCTGCTGACGGTGGTTCAGAAGCAGGATTTGGCGATGATAACGAGCATCATGCGAATGGGACAATTACGACCCTCCGCCATGGCCCCGACACTCTGTCGCCTCGTTTCTACCCCTCGAACCTTTCACCGCGAACTCCTGTGAGCCCGGCTCCATATATGGAAAGCCCTCGCGAGTTCGGTCATACTGGTGGAATTTTACGACACCCCGAGCAGGACCTGGACACTGAGGGAACCATTGACGGTGATCAGGATGGTAGTCATCTTAGGTGAGTTGCTGGGTGCTTTAAAAGTCTGTAGCAACACACTGACGATCCTGGTTCCCACACTTCTCCCTGGCCAGCCCTGACGTCAACGATGACCAGTTACCTCGTTCAAACTCCCAAGACCGTTCAATGGCTGACGGAGATACCCTGAGCTCACATCGTAGGTGTCTTGAACCTGAAAGCACATATAAGCTCTGACGGTTCCCTGTTTATAACCCTCCCTCGGTTTCTGGGTCACCTCCACTCGAATATTACCTAATATTTCTACACCAAACGCTCGTGCCGTCGCCGCATTTCCGCTTTTGCCTCACGAATCACGTCAATTGGGCGCACTGCCTACGCATTCTGCTCTTCATTCTACTATTTTCTCCTGAACATCTTCATTTTCACACCATTCTTCCTTTTCAACTCGCTGGTTTTCTAACCATCTGTCTGATCAGGCGCGGGTGTATCCTCGAGCCCCGTGCGATTCAAACCTCCGCCCATTAGAGTTACTCCGGGAACTTTGGGAGATGACCGTCTCTCTCCAGGTCGTGGACGTGAATTTGGTCACGAACGCCAAGGCAGTGAAGCGGTTACTCTCCGCGCAGTCGGAACTGGCGAGTTTCCCCGCACTCAAACAATCGAGTTTGCCAATGCCCCGCACGTTCGCGGCAGGACCGGGACGAGGCGTCAATCTGCAGGTGTCAATTCGGAGCGGGAGCGAGAGCGGATGCGGTTCAGGAATTTCGCAATGTCTCCTGGTTCTCCTGGGGCTGCTGGTCCTGATTCAGATGCTGGAGATGCGAGTAGTAATGGATATGGGAATGTTGGTGCGAGTAGTCACGGTCACGGCCATTGGCCTGCTGGCAGACATCGAGCTAATAGCACTGGACGTGAGTGCGATTTGCCAATCATAAACTGCGCAGCTGCCTCAAGGGCAGAACTTGGGGAATCTTGAGGGGTGAGCCATCTACATGAGGCTACCCAAAGCAACTTTGTTATCATGCTATGGAGCCTACTGCCTTCTCGCCTTCGTTTCTTTTTGCTTTGTTGGTTCTTTGATTTCTAACGGCTTTTCCCTCTTGCAGGACAACGCATGGGGTCTGTATCGACGGCCTACTTCCCGCGAACCGCTACGGGCCGGTCCTATGGCACGACTCGAGTGAATCCAGGCCCACAAATGCCGTCTAGCCTATCAGGATATGGAGGGTTTCCTATGCCTCATGAGCTTGCGGGGCGCGCGCTCAAACGCTTCCTACCAAAAACACTCACTTTGCCGCGCACATTGACTGGGGGAAGTGGTGGAGAACCCAGAGAAGTACCATATATATCTTTTAATGCGCTTGTGGGACGCAACTCCCAGTTCCATGATTTATCACAAGAAGAGCAAGAAGAGCTTGGAGGCGTGGAGTACCGGGCTCTAGGCGCGTTGCTTTGGATTATTGCGGGGGTAAGTGGACTTTGTTCGTGGGTAACCATATTGTTAACGCTTTTCTTTTTTTCTTTGTAGTACCACATTGGCACTCAGTTACTTGCTTTTGTTATCATTGCCCCCTATTCCACGATGGGCAAATGGGCTCCTGTCTTTAGCGAACAACAACACAGATTTGTCCCACCAGTATGGTGAGTGCATTACACCTCACATGTGACTGCTGTATCGAAATGACATTGTTCTATTGCCACCAGGTTTGCTGCTTTCCAGTGTGTCTCGGCCTACACCAATACTGGGATGTCTTTGGTCGACCAGTCTATGGTCCCTTTCCAAACCGCTTATCCTATGATTGTCGTCTTGTTCTTTCTAATACTTGCTGGAAATACGGCTTTTGTGAGCGTTTATACCATTGTTTGTTGGACCGATACTAACCGCACCTTTACAGCCAATTTGGTCAGCACGTTATCGCCCTATTGACCGCAACTTATTAACCACTTTCTGCTTTTATTTAGCTTGCGCTTCACCATGTGAGTTTCCCTATCTGTGCTTCTTCATAGCTCTTACTAAAGGCAATATAGCTGGCTACTGAGCAAAGTCGTCAGTCGTCGGACGCGCGACACGCTCCATTTCTTGTTAGATCATCCTCGTCGATGTTTTATCTACCTCTTCCCAAGCCATCAGACATGGTTCCTCTTTATTGTTTTGCTCACCATGGTCCTGACCGACTGGATATCGTTCATGGTTCTTGATATTGGTAACGATGTCGTCGAAGCGATTCCTCTCGGGACCCGCTTTGCGATTGGATTGCTTCAGGCCTCTGCTGTTCGTGCGGCTGGATTTGCTACCCTTTCAATAGCTGCGTTAGCCCCCGCAGTAAAGTGAGTCCTCCCAATTATGTACAGTCGTACACTGGCAACTCACAGTCATTGTTCTGAATAGAGTACTCTATGTTACGATGATGTAAGCCCATGCTTATTTTGTGATTGACATTGACTTGTGCTAAGAACGCTAATAATTTCCATTTTAGGTATGTCGCCGTCTACCCTAGTCAGTGAAATTTGAAAAAATGATATGTGGCTATCGTCATCCTAACATATATCTCCAGTTGCTATTTCGGTGCGCTCGACAAACGTTTACGAGGAGCAATCCCTTGGCATATATCTGGATAACGAGAATAAAGATGAGGAAGAACCAAACCCTTCCGGTGGGCCGATGCACGCTTGGGGAAGTTATCTTGCCTGGCACGCAAGGCGGCAGTTGTCGTTCGGTATGCTAGTCGTATGATACTTTACCGAATCCTACGACTGATGTGGTGTGATATTCAGATATGTGGTGGCTGGCTTTCGCACTTTGGCTCGTTTGTATCATTGAGGTGAGGTGTAGCGGCAGTTGAGCACTGCACCGGAAGTTGACTTGTGGTTCATGTGCATAGCGCGCGGAAATCGTCAACCCCGAATCGAATGGATGGTTCGACATTTTTGCCATCATCTTCGAACTCACATCAGCATACGGCACCGTCGGATTAAGCGTCGGACTCCCTACTGTAAGCACATTGCTGTATTTGCAGTGAGGACCTGACGCCTGACACGATTTATTTCAGGCAAATTACTCATTCTCTGGAGCTCTGAAGCCACTCTCTAAACTTGTTATATGCGTAGTTATGTTACGTGGGAGGCATCGGGGACTCCCTCACGCGATTGATCGAGCCGGTAAGTGCTATAGAAATCACCAAACCATTGCAACCACTAATGGTTATTGTCGAACAATAGTTGTGCTACCTCGCGAGTATATAGGAGACACAGCTTCGCATGGACCCAATAATAGCGGTTTAGACCTACCGGGAAACCGTCAAAGTGTGGGAGGTGAAACCGCGGCGTCTTTTGATGGTGCCCACCGTGCACCTGGACACGGTGTTGACCTGAAGCACCGCACGAACACTCTATTGTCTCCGGTCCACGAAATTCTGACGCCCGTTACTAGTGTTACGGGCACGCCCAGAGCGACGTTCAGTGGACTCGGTACCAATTAGATATAATACTTTAGTTGACATTATCGCCTCGGTTTTTGATAGATTTATTGCTTTGTCTTGTGATGTATCCTTCCATTATATTTTATATTATGCTTCAGTTACTTATTGATGACGACAAATTATGTAGTGCGCTATGATCTGTACAACGAGTTGAACACGACATTCAAGATGTGTTGGGAGACGAGCTGACAATGAAACGAGGGCCGGTAATATCCAGCAACATCATTTATTTGAGGCGGTCATAACCCAGACTGACCAGTCGACGATCGTGTTAGCAAGTATAATAATTAACTCAAGATGTATTTTCGGACTATCGAAATCATTTATCCCTACTCTCGGGTGCCTATAAAAGCTTCACAGTCACTCTCAACAGCATCGGCCCATGGAATAGCCCGGGAGCGATTTTTTTTAAACATCAACTTGTTCGCTATGAAACAGTTCTCGGTCTCGCGGCAAGTCTATATGGTATCACCAATTTACTTCCTGTCATGCCCTTGCTGCGTGCTACACCATGAACCACCAGGGTTTGAGTCTGGAACCCGTGTAAACAAATCCTAATATTTTATGATCCCGCAACCGGCTCACAGATTTTGCTCCTCAACGCGATGGGACCAAAGTATAAAAATGCATCACCTCCGATCGCTGGTCTCATTGACCAAACCCTAAAATAGACCATAGCTGTTGCATAGAAACAGTGTTTTAGATTGAATCCCATCCATGCCAACTACACGACTGAAAGCCGGGAGAGCGGGAGGACAGGATGAGTGCTCCGCCCACCCTGTCGCTCGCTGTCCGTCCCAGTGTGAGGAAGCAATGACACCGGTAAACTGGCCTCCAGAGCCAGTAGGTGTGTGATTTGATAGCATATCGTATAGTTTTGACAATAAAGGCCCATCAACGAGCATAGACTAGCAGTCTTCAGTTCTGTACATGCCGTAATGCTTCCCCATAAGGAAGACTGAGGTGCCGTTTTTTTATATCGGGGACAGCTTCTGCAGCAGATAGGGTAGAAGGGCCGTTCTACTCTTGCTTCATTTTCACCCACACTACCACCACCTACAGACATACTCTTTGATCTGGCAGAATACTCCAGCCGGGGCAGCTGCCACTTTCGACCCCATGACCTATAACCCTAGAGTGTGGGAAGGTTTGCCTAGTCAAACCAACCACTACGATGACACTAACGCGTGAGTTACTTAGCATCGTAAACTCACCCACACGTCGGTTTAGTGAAGTTAGAGTTACTTGCTAAGTGCGTGAAAATGATCTGTTTTGTGCCAATTGACTGAATTTTTGGTTGCAAGGCATGCAGGTATTCGATTAGAACCAGCCAGGCTTTCACATTACCCGATGAAATCAGGCCATGCAGCTGTCTGCCAGTCAAACCCAGATCTAGGTTCGGAAAAACAAACCATGTGGTGCGAACCAGTTCTGTACGCATTCCACTCACAACCCATTACTGTATACTGACCTCCAGAATCGTGCGGCCTGTAGCTCATGAAGCGTTACTATATTTGTCGTTGTGGAGAAGTGACAAAGAGCCACCGAATCTGCCAAGTATGGAATCGTGGCCCTCATCAGGGCATTGTGATATTGTCCCACTACAGTAGTTTCCACCGAAGCAAGCAAGAGTGAGTGGAAAGTGCGGGTGGAAAGAGGGGAGAACGGCGGTTGTGTCATTTGAGATCATGTGTGGGTGACGGGATGGCACATCGAAACGAAGCCACCCGCTTGTCACGTGATATTGGTTGCGCCCCATCAACTACCACAAGCCACATGTTAGATCTGGGATTGAAAAGAGCACACAGTCCGAATCCTGAGTTGCTTTGGCTACCTGCGTGCACGTTCCATTCAGGTTCAATGGCAATGACTTTAGAATCAAGAAAACTTATGAATGTCTAGTGATCGTATATTTTGTGTCCTCAAAAGGGAGACTGATTGGCGTTCTCCCGGGAAAGGGTGGAAGGGTGTTTCACTCCTGGCCTGCACCACCACTACCCATGGAAAACTTATTCGATGTTGTCGACGCGCAGACACTAGAGAACAACAATCCAGCCGGGGCAGCCGCCCCTTTCGATCCCATGGCCTATAATCCTAGGCTGTGGGAAGGTTTGCCTAGTCAAACCAACCGTTACGACGACACTAACGCGTAAGCGGATTCGTGAACTCATCAGGACGCATAGTCAACGCTAACGTTGAATCAGAGGCCCCCGTAAGAGGCGGTTTATCGAAGTTGGGGTTGCTCATGCCACGCAAGAGTTTGATGAGTGAGTAAAATTGGTCTATTATGTGCCACTAGACTAAATTTCTGGTTGCAAGACATGCAGATATTCGATTAGAACCAGTCAGGGATGGTTGGGAAGAATACCACCATCCGGTCGAAGGGTGAGCTATGAAAATTCAGCAAGAATTATGATTCACACGTATTGTATAGGCGCCCTTACTTTTATAACCGAGAATTGAGGATAATCACAGAAATGTACATTCGGCACGAAGATGTCCTGGACAGGTTGATGGTCTGGCATGGCATTTTCGTAGTTCTGCGAGCCCATACGTTACCGGATGCCACGGCATTCGACCTTTTCTTAGACTGTTCAAGTGGCAACACGTGTCGTTATTACTTGATTGACCACGCCAACAAGACTATCTGTTGGTTACGTCAACGGTCGACCTCGGACCTTGGTGTCTCAGATGTTCGCAATAAACTGCACCTCCGTATGTAAAAAAAATGTGTTTTATTGCGTTTGGCTCATTACTTTGATTTTTATCAGGTGCACTCCTTAACGAAGAATACTGGACTCACCTTGAATACATGCCAAAAGATGAGAACCACTTGGGTGCAGTACGAACTGAACTTCAAGGGGCCCTTGCCAGCAGCATGCTTGGTCAGTAGAATTGACGCCAGTCGGTAGCCAAATCTGACCCCAGCGCTAGATCATATGACGTCCGAGGGTTCTACTAGCCCGTTCACTACTCATGAATGTAAAGCCTACATGCTGGCCTTAGACAAAGCGGCCGACTCGGGCCACATGGTCTACTTAAACTGGTCTATTGGTTAGAAATTTACTTTTTTGTCTAGTGGATTGCGCTAACCTATCATGGATGCAAAGCCCGAGTCATGGGACTTTTAGGTTCGCATACAATTCGTCGAGTTTATTGTTGTTCCCGCACTAACCATATTGTGGATTCAGTGCACAGTAGAAACGTTAACCTGTACGGACAATATGGGGCTAGATTGGATCGCACAGCCACGGTTGAAGGAAGGCATCACCCCGGGCGCTCCCCCGCTTATCTGTGGCGATCTATGGTGCTTGGTGGAGGTCCCGAAATCCACCTTAATCGCTTGGAAAACCTTTGGGTCGATAGGATCATCTATACTCATCATTGGAGAGCCCTGCTAAAGGACTTGTCTGATGAATGGACCTTTGCTGCAGGCGCGGTGAGCCCAAGGCTTTCTGACACTTCCGCCCTCAACTAAATAGGTTGCCCCCTTATCTATGTTCTCTACTGATCCCCAACGACAAGGCCGGTTTGATGTGGGCGTAAGTAGCTGCGTAGTCCATTTAAATGCGCCGCTAATTCGCCTACTATTTACAGATCCAATGTGGTATTTGTCGCTTCCAGCGGAACAGACATCATCACAAAAATTATCTGTGGGGCGTCGGGAATATTAGCCGGCTCAAGCGGGGTTTATGCCCTGTACTTGTTACGTGAGCATCGCGCCCTAGGCAAATATGCTGCACATGCGGTATGTGCTCTAGTCACTATTCGTCAGGTCACCACCTATTTACCTTGCATTTTAAGGCCAACTACTTCCAACTCTACGAGACCCATAACACAGGATTACAGGAACTCTCAATCCAATACAGTCTTCCTTGGGCTGGCGTCATGTGGTCTTTCGGGGCCACTTGCTTCGCGATTGTTTTCCTTGTAGTCGCTTCCTTAGTAGCACTAGCAGGTGCATATACTCACGTTGCAGTGACGGCGTTTCTCGTTGTTGGTGTATATGTACTCGCACGTGGCGTTAGTCCTACTCTCAGAGATTTGCGCCACTGGTTTTTTCGGCTTGGCCTCAACCAATACGTCCCTGGGACCCCTGCACAGCGCAGCCTGGATCAAAACGACGAAGAACCAAGGTTGCCCGGCCTCACAGAGATTCCTCCCCTTCTGCTTCCTGGTAAGCTATTATAGTACTCCCCGTTCCATTTTGTCCAAAATAACCCACCACTATATCCCCAGGTTCGAGCGTGCGCAACTCTTAATAAGTCCTTGGCTAATATCGTTCAACCAATACCGTGCTTTTTGGTGTTTTGCGCCGCGTTTACGTCGTATTCCACCAAGAAGCAATGAGTGTATATGTGCTACGCCCCTCTCAATGTTGATACTCCATTCGATTAATTATATAGCTACAACGCTTTTCATCTTATTAGGACATACCCTGTTTGCGCCAGCGTAAAGGCCTTACAATTATAGTATTTAGTCATATAAGAGCAGGCTGAATTAGCACTTCTAGTTCTATGCCTCCCGCCCGCTCGTCAGGTTGGTACGCCCAGCATTTGATAGGCAGGAGCTAGATCAAATCGTTCCGTTCAGAGCGAACCGATACGTAGAACTATTATCTCCTGGGTTACTATGATTGAAATAAGGCGCCCAGGGGCGTTGCAGAATGGTTATTTTCCAGTGGATTTCCCCTATATTTGAGTCAGCAACCAAGCAAGCTCGAGCCTGTGAGAGAGGCATAAAAGAAATGTCTAGAGTGCCGCAAGTTAGATACATCAGCAATGGTTCGCTGAATCTGACTTATCATTCCAAGTGTGTATCTATCTGTTTGTGGTGACCTCTTGCTATGTTCTTTAAGAGCTCTGCGCCTGATATGTCTTGGTTAGCATGGGGTTACGCTGATAAACGACGCATACCATCCAACGCACTACCCCCCCCCCCCCCTCCCGCCTAGATCAATGATTGAAAACTGGACCTATCCTTCGTGCATGACTGCCGGCCCAAAATCTACTATTTTTGGAGTGCCACCTCCAGCGATGCGTACATTAACCTTGACGACGATACCTGGCATAATTGGGCTGCGTACTATACACTCCCTTTAAGTCACTGTGCACTGACCATCAAGTACTACCCGTCAATCAGTATTGTACAACTGCTTCTTGCCACGTTTTGTATGCAACAAAACTACAGCACCAACAAACTACGTGCCCTAAGAGCAAAAATATTATCATCAAAGCGTGATGGCATCTCGTCAAGAAGTTCGAGATTGGTTACCGGATTGGACCTGATCACACTACTAGCCCTGTTGTTTATGACGTTTATAATGCTGCCTTGCCCCATCCACTCCGAGCCCATCGCAGCCCGCCCTGAAATGCGCCGTTCCCAGTAGCTCTAGAATATTCTTGTGCTGAAGTTTTGACCAAGCATCTACTGTATCTCCCAAACAGTATACTAAAAGGATCTGATGTGAAAGCCTATATTTCAATTCGAACGGACGCTCAGCTCACCTTTACCACGGTACGATCCTCGGAAAGCGGCGTTTCGATACATTTAACAGCGACTTGGCTACCTTTCTTACTGACCCAAATGATGAGATTATGTTTACGTTAACAGCAGATATGTACCGCCTGTAGCTGTATGCATTGGCTCCTATCATGACGCAGTTGGAAAATGATAAATTACAGCAACCGGACTACTAAACACTAGTAGACTTAACCAACACTTCAAGCTCCGAGGCCTTGACTCGCTTGTTGGCCTCATAGATCCAACATTTTGTGAGCACAGACCAGAATATGTCGTGTTTTTCGGAACGCATCGACAGGTAGCTCGGACGCTCAGGGATTCTTCTCTCCTGGGTGACAAGGACAGGAATGTGATGACCCAGGGAGTCATGAAATGGTTCTCTGCCCGTAAATATCTCCTAAGCACCAGCGAATAAGTAAGATACTTTGATTGTGTAGGAAAGACGAGGACGCACTAGCAAGGTCTGAGTTTTCACGAATTCTAAAGGTCAGTTAATCTCACACTAAGACCTCATCTCCTGACATACCATCCCAAGTGCATATACATCAGTTTGTGACGATCTCTTGCCGTGTTCATTAAAGAGCTCTGGCGCCTGATGAATTGCTATCAGCACCTGCCCATATCTAACGACTAGTGACCTACCATCCAACGCATTGTCCCCCCACCTGGGTTCGTTGTAGAAAACTGGAATTTTCCTTCATGCGTGATTGTAAGACCAAAATCCGCCAGCTTAGGGGTGCCATCTTCCGATATAAGCACGTTTGCCTAGATACGGAGACTAAGAAGTCATGCATTGTAGTGAAACAGCCACTCACGGCTTTCAAGTCCCCATGCACCTAACAGCAGAGTGTTTCAATTTGATTTTTCATGGAGCAGGCGGAAGCATTACTTACAACACTTTGTCGATGCAAGAAAGCCACGGCACCAATTACCTGCGCGCTCTAACGATGATGACACTCAGGTCTAATTAGAACAGTAGTGTGTTAAAGCAATTGAAGTTTATCACCATATCGAATCTGTTCACCAGGCCGTCATTGCGGTTTATGAACTCCACAACGTTGCCCTGGTCCATCCAGTTCGAAACTAGTGCAAGTCGACCTTTGAAAAGTGCCATCCCAAGCAATTCTAGTATATTCGTATGCCGAAGGTTTGACCAAGCATCCAGCTCGCGAGCAGTGTACTAGAATATTAGCATGAAATTGAGGATCATTGTACCCAATATACACTTTTGACATACCTTTACGGCAGTGTAATCACTAGAGACTGACGATTTAACACATTTGACTGCAACTTGTGTGCCATTTCTAAGGGTGGCCGTGTATACCTCTGCAAAGCCACCGAAAGCAACGGGATCGGGAGAGCAATCCGCCAGGTTCAACTCAGATGTGTAGTTTTTCACGTTGGAGAATGAGCCAAAGATATCCATGATAACGCTGAGGGGCTACAAAGCGATGAAAATCTGTTATCAGATATTATAGTGAGTGTGGTGCTTGCATACCTCTCGCTCGGTGCTTGACCCCGCAGGATTACCGGGAAAATTTAGTTTGAGACTAGGTGCGCGCATGTACTACAGACAGCGATCAAAAACTGGGCACACCTCAACAACTAAGGCGCTTTCACTTACGCTTGACGGCCCTTCGTTGCTGTCTGGAGGTTCCATCCATTCACTGAGACAAGCCTTAACACGCCCAGGGCATACTTAGATACGTTTATTGAAACGTCGTGAGCTGTACTAACCTCAAAGGAATCCCTTGGACCAGTGGGATCACCAATGCTGACAAGTTCTTTGACCCGAAAGTAATAACCAATCATTCGGTCCCGAGAATCGTATCTTCGCAAGCCACTCACTTGGCGAAGAAGGTTGTAAATAGCAGATGCCTCCTCATAGGTATGCTTGGTAGGCAAGAGCAATCTTTCAATGCAATGGTGCATGACCTCCTCTCCTACTAGAAACTCCTGAAACATCGCATGAATGAAACGCGCCAGTCCCGCCCACCGTCTTGAAGCTTGGTCAGCTGTTACTACGGACAGGCTGCTCTCGTCATCGTTAATCGAAACGTCGTTGTCGGCACCACGCTTTTCCGACCACGCACGCCCGATCTCTCTGTAGCATCGATCGATCAAATACTGGCGCACCAGGTCTGCTCCCATAAGCGGTCGCCCATCGGAACTGTAGGTGCGTTGATCCTGGACAGTTGGTAGTATTTCCTGCGCAATGGTTTTGCAGAGTCTACTATGTACGAAGGGGTTCCCCAAGTCTTCTCTGACGTTCCAGAATATAAGTTCGAGCACCAAAGCCAATAGGGTTCCATCCTTCTCTTTTTCCAGCGCGCTAGCATATGCGACAAGTTGAAGTGCGTTGCCCTCGAACCTAGTCTTTGCAATTTCCCCCAGTAGCCATTTAATCTGAACCTCCACGTTGGGCGTCAGAGAAGCTACGGTGAGAGAAAGTAATGAAACTCGCTCGGAGACAGAGATTTGAGACATGTCAGGACGGAGTATATTGTGTTGCTCGTTTGCTCCGAATGCTGCTCCTGTCAATCCAGCCCTTCCCCGCCAAGTAGGGTGCGCCATTGGCCGCTATATGACCTAACTATGTTATCCGTTTCTCTTCTGGTAGATTTATTAACGATGAGAATTCTAGAGGAAGATTGTGACCAAAACCAAGCCCAAGGTTGCACTGCTACTCGATCCCAGTTAATATGCGTGTTGGTAGCAAAGTGACACGCGGCATTCAAATACGACGTTGATGATCGCTGAAGTGGTAATTTTTGTAGTTCGTAGTGTCGCCGTATTTTGATCTGTTTCGTCCGTTAGAAATTGCGGCGTTTGTGGAACTGGATCAAAGTAATATTGATGAGCGCCCTCAATTCCAGGCGGTTTCAGTGGTTTCGCGCGTTGGCGAGCAGTTTGGCGCGTTTCAGGAGGACTGGGCGGATCGACAGACAAACTAGGTTGACTGACAGAGGGACGGCGCGTTCTAGACCATTGATGGGTGGCGGCTGTCGTTGCAGGGTAAAAATCAAGGGATTGTTTTGGAATGTGGATATGCCGAGCGTGCCGTGGGCGCTCACTCGGTGTGGCGCTTGTCAGACGGGCGCTTGGCGATCTTCAATTGGCGCCACCTTTCGTGGCAATAATAAACATTGACGTTACATTGGGGAGATAAATACATCAGTCCCAATCCTCGTTTCCCCCATCCTCTTTTGATCAACCGTACGACTTGTTGTTGTCCAACCAGTCCCACACTGGCTCCAAGTCGAGTACCCCCTTGCTCGCTCGTCGGAATCACTTGTCGCCTTGTTCCTCACACGCTTGTGCTTTATCTTTACCCAGCTATGTCAGGCGCTTGTGGTCATCTGTATGCACGATTTCACGAGCACTACGGTTACCTGGACTGTGACCTTGCAGAGGAGGAGGAGGTTTTACTGGGTGAAATGCTTGCACGCGACCATGACGACGATGGTTTCCAGCTCCTAATGCAACATCTGCAAGAACCATTGGAATCAGAAATCCCAGATGGCTTTTGGCAGCGCTCGACAGACCTGATAGGTCATTTTCAAGACCGGAGTAGGCGAGCGGCAGATGATTGGGCTCGCATAGATCGTTTTCGTGAGCTTGGCTTTCGGTTTGAGGTACGCGATCTCCCGGACGCAGCCATGTCGATGTTGTCGTTTGTGATGGAGCATGATGAAGGAGGCAATGAGGGTGGGCATCAGGATATTGACGGCGATGAGGAAGATGAGGCGGCACCTGAGTTGGACAGGGAGGAGGAAATGGCGATGGAACTCGAAAATGAAGAGGAGCCAAGGCCGAGGAGGTGGCGTAAACCCCAGAAGCCACGTCGGCCGTATTCAATTACGTGCGCGCTGCGAAAGACGAACTGGTTCGAATCGTCGATGGAGTGGGAGAATGAGCATTTTCGAGCCGTATACCGGTGAGTACAGATGTCTCGATATGGATGATAGGACTTGCAAATACTTACTGAATTGTTTGTAGCATGTCCAAGGACACGTTTTGGGGTATCGTGCATATCCTAGAGCGTAACGTCATCTTTCAGTCACAAGGCCGCAAGAAGCAACGACCGGTACATTACCAGTTGGGGGTTTTCCTTCTGCGATATGGAATTTCGGGGTCGCACGCGCGACACCCAAAGCTGCTGACTTCGATTGGTGAGGGCACAGTTGTGCTCTATTGCCGCCGTGTGATACGAGCAATCCGCGAACACGGGCTGGAATACGTTGCATGGCCTACGGAAGAAAGGAAAATAGAGATCAAAAAGGGGTTCAAGAAGATTTGTGGACTCGACAATATTATCGGCTCGATGGATGGGACGCTCTGTGGTCTCGAGACCAAGCCTCAGGTAGACGGGGACTCATACATATCGAGAAAGAAAACTTTGTCGGTAAGAGTTTGATTCGATTACAGTCAACTACAAGAAGATGACTGACTAGATCTTTTGTAGGTTAACGTTCAAGCCGTCGTTGATCACGAGGGATTGTTCATTGCCTTTCAAAGCGGTTGGGCTGGCTCCAGGCCAGATATTGCTATATGGCCAAACACCTGGATATTTAAAGAGCAAGACCGCTTATTTGCGAATGGAGAATTTCTCATTGCCGATGGGGGTACGTCAGCATAGGCACGGTCTAGTACCACACACTCACCTCAACGTTAGGGTACACCCTTAGCCCTTTAGTGCTGATCCCATATAAACGGAATGAACTGAAAATCGATGGCAGGCGCAGGCGAAATTTTAACTACAAGTTTTCTCGAGCGCGGATCGTTGTGGAATGGACGTTCGGGCGGCTCAAGGCACGATTCCCTGCTTTGAGAAAGTTGGGAGCTGCCCGCGACATGAACGACATTTACCGCGCTATCGAGGCTATGATGATCCTACATAATATCTGTCAGCTATTCGGGGATGCTCTTGACGGATTGCGCACGCAACCTGATGATGACGAAGATCTAGCTGATGAGGATGAGGAGGAGGATGGTGAAGAAGGTACAGATGAGTACGATATAGGCTTGGGGAATGAAGGGAATGCGGACTTACTTAGCCTTGGGCGAGCCTTTCGTGAACGTTGTGTTGATTTCATCTGCCCACCGTAACTAGAACGCGGGAAACTGTTACTTAAGTTCTGCTGGGTGTATATAGATGTGAGTTGATTGATTGGCCCGTCAAGTAAAAACATTTTCAGTAACAGGACATCGCATCGCGGGCATAAAAGAATACATTAATCTACACAGAAATTGGTTAGCGCAAAATATGGAGTTAGATGATATATGAACGTACGACATAGAGCAAGGTGTGCGACGCTCGGAGAGAACGAGTCCATGCACAGAAAGAGACATATGTTGTGGATACACCGCCCAAACCCCCAGCAAAACCGGCCAGGACACTACTCTGAATCGTAAAGTGACCCTTCATCCTCACTATTGTTGCCGGCACCCTCTGTACCTTCCATCACGTCCGTCTCCAATGTCTCTTCAGCGAGTACCGGGTCCTGTTCCATTGGCAATCCATCTACCGGAGATTCACCCACCGAGCTCCTACCCTCGCTCCCATTCCCCTCAAGGATCAACAGCGCCTGCGTAGGATTACTCGTAGGGGATACGGAACGCAGCCAGCTTGTGTTGTCACCTTGATCCACTCCAGATATGGTAGGGGGGGAGCCCAAGGTTAACAATCCGTAAGGTGTGGTGTAGAAGCGAGCGGCTCCGTCCAACGGTTGGGCCAACACAGCACGTGCTTGGTTCTCCATGTAAGAGAGATCGATCTGCATTGGCTCTGACGTCAGTCTGTGCAGTTGGTTGTTGATGTTGTCGTACTGGGGGTGTTGTGGATTGAGCGCGGCGGCGGCGTTGATTGCAGCGGTCTGTCGGGCAGCCCATACGCCCGTGTACATAGATACCTGCCTATTAACCTGCTCTGAAACTGCTGCCTCCATCTCCATGCGCAACCGCTCCTCCTGGTGGCGTGCATGCTGTTCCGCTCGTGCCCTCTCAAGGGCCAGCTGCTCTTCCTCGTGACGTGCGCGCCGTTCCGCTTGCTCCCGCTCCAGCTGCATCCTTTCATCATCCAGGCGCATGCGGTGTGCCGCAGTCTCCATCTCCACCAACGTACGCTGCTCCGTCCGATGCTGCACCACTGACTGCACGCGCTGTGCCACTTGAACCTTGGCCCATTCAGAACGTTCCTCTTCCTGCGCCTGCCACCGCCGGATGTCCAGCTCATTCGAATAATATATGCGTTGGTTGCGGATCATCTCAGCATGCACAGGGAACCCAGCATCGCCCGGCGAAGGCGCCATGGGAGCAGGTTCGACGCTAGAGCTCCCACTCTGACTTGGTGCAAGTCCAGTCGGCGTGGCGGCACTTGACGCAGCAGAACGGGAAGCCCTCGAGGCGTGAGAACCACTCAAGCTACCAGCAGAGACCGTGCTACGCGCCAGCCTTCCAGATGACGGATCACGTGGGATGCGAAGCGAAGATGCCGAGGGATTACGGGGGATTGATGCATTCGATGGCGGCTGGCTACGAGCAGGTGTCCCGGGATCTGGGACCTGTATATCTAAAGGGCCTTGGGGCTGCTGTGGGAGGTGGGGCAGGGCGGGCGGCAACATGGGGTTGCTCGACGGCGCGAGCTGATCAGGGATGCGCGACGTTGCGGACAATTGGGTAGAGGCATGTAGCGGCACAGAAGGCTGAGGAGGGACACGCAGGGGCACAGACGACTGAGAACGTAAAGGTATGGAAGACCGAGCAGGCGTGCGCGACGGTGCAGAAGGCCGAGCAGGTGTGCGCGACGGCGCAGAAGGCCGAGCAGGCACACGCGACGGCGCAGATGATTGAGAAAGGGCACGTGGGACTACAGATGATTGGGCAGGAGCACGCAACGGTGCAGGGAGCTGACCAGGCGTGCGCGATGGTCCAGAGGGCTGGACAGGGGCCGCTAATGGTAGAGATGACTGGGAAAGGGGTGATATCGCAGACGACTGGGTAGAAGAAAGATCATGTGCTGCTGTGGACGACTGAGTGGCAACATGTTGTGCTGCAGGCAGCTGTGTGGGAAGGCGTGATGGTGCAGAAACGGGAGATATGGTGCCACTATGGAAGCGTGTAGAAGTTTGCATCGACGGATGGTCTCCAATGCTATACTGCAAGCGTTAGGTTTTAACCTTATGACAAACGAATGACACCTGCCTAGCGTGTATCCAATAATACCAGCTCGATCGCAAAAACGTAAACAAGTGCCACGGGTGCAGTGAGAGATTCACGCCAGTATCCTCAAGCTCCTGGAGTTGATTGGCCATGGTTCGAAGAACGGCGTCTGGATCTCGAAAGTCGCGTTCAAGATGGTAGTGTTGCCCAAATATCCGAATTGCTCGGTAGATGCCAATGATAATCTTGAAGTGTTTGTGAAGCCAGGCCTCATCGCGCGACCGATCGAACCTGCCATGTGAGAGCTAGAATCAGGTCAAGCGAGCGTTAGTTGGCCCAAGTGTTAGAATTATACGAAAGACTCACTCGGGTAAAGATCGGAGCATAGCTGCCTTTGGGCTGGGCCGCCATTGCCTCTCGCGCCCATGATCGCGGGGCATTACGACCAAATATGACTTCAACCTCGTCACCGTACTCGTAAAGGCGATAGTGGCGCCCAGGACCTCTATTAATGTGGGCAAGCCGCTCTTCGGGGCTGACGTAAGGGTCGCCACCAGGCCTGGCAATTCTAGTCTCTGCGATAGCCTGCGCCGGAGCTGCAACAGCCTGCGCCGGAGCTGCAGCAGCCTGTGTCAGAGCTGCAACAGCCTGCGTCGGAGCTGCGGTAGTCTGCGCTGGAACTGCAATAGCCTGCACTGGAGTGGCGCCGGTTGCAATTGGCAGTGGAGGTGTAGTGGCACGAGGACTAAATGCCAGGGCACGACTCGGAGAGCGAAGTTGCGCTGTCACTTGAGTGTTACGGCCTAATCTAACCCGCCCTCAACCAAGGGCGGCTAAATCAACTTCAGGAGGCTTGCGGACACTAGAGTTTGAACCCCCAGCGGATGCCATGCTGCCGCTTGCTGTGTGTGTTGCCTGCCACGGCATATCTTGAGCTCCATTCGATGTATCCGGGGTAGGCAGCGATTCGGTTGATACAACAGAAGGAGCAGACGAAGTAGCTGTGCCATCACGGAAGTGGCGAGGCATGGAAGCAGAGTTGTACGAGGAAGCGGCAGATGGAGTGCGTGCATGGCCCAGTGCTGCCGGACCACGGCCAGAGATATGAGCAGAGTGATGAGAGGGGTGAGGGGGACCAGCAGAAGCAGAGCTAGCGGTCGGACGGGTAAGTGTTGGAATAGAGCCCGAGAGAGCTGGCTGAGCAAATATAGAAGGTACAGTTGAGTGCGTAGCGGACGAATGCCCAGCCATTTGGGGGTTAAGTGGCGGGAGCGTGTGTGGGTGATCAGGAGCTCTGAAGAAAGAGAGATGCCGGGGCGAGTCCTCAGTGGTGCGTGGGCCAAAGAACCTGAGAGGACGAGGTAGATTTACGCGTGCAGACTGGTCAAGAAACGGGACGGATGGCTGATCAAGGTCTAAGGGAAGGCGACTGGGTGGAAACTCTGAGGTTGTAGACTGCCATAGTGAACGCACCGAGCGCTTGGTAAGTTGACCGATGTTTGATCGATGCAACTGAACTCTTACCATAGGGGCGATGGGACCCGTGCTATGAGCAATATGATCTTGCTGAAACTCGATGTTTCCCAAGTCTAATATGCACAAAACAAAATAACATTACGATAGGGCACGGACAAGAGGATTTGCTCTACTCACGCCCATCCGAGGCACGAGTATGGTCAGCAAAGGTAGGATTCACGGAATACGGATAGGACTCTGGAGAAGCGCTGGGGAAGCTTTGAGTCGTAGGGACATCGGCATGCGACGTGGGTATAGTTGGGTCGAACGGGGGGTCGTTTGAACCGGGTGGCATGGGAGGATTCTAGGATGTTGTTAACATCACTAAGTTGGCTGCAATCGTTACTCAACATACCTCAGGTAGCCACGAAGTAGTAAATCGAGATTTGTTCGGGGGAATAGGGAAGCTAGAAAAATTAATTTAAGTTGCGGACAGAAGCAGATAGAAATGTGAAAGACTGACTCTGGTAAGCTCTGTATCTCTCGGCGGCGACGGGGCAGGAGAAGGTTGTTGAGAAGATTGAGAAGATCAGCAAAGTCGTGGTCAAGGCAGTCGGGATCAAAGTAAGTAAGGGGGGTCGACATATGCTGATTGAGGTTGGTGGACATGACAGAAGATATATAGGATGTCTGGTTAGGGCAAGGGTGAACGCAAGGACAAGGTGTACACGTCAAAGTTGGGGCTCAACTGCGTGGCAGGACAGTCACGTGAGAGGCTTAGCGCCAGGTTCGTTGTTGGAACCGATCTCTTGACTACCTCCAATGGTGGTGTAGAATACTGCACGACGCAAGTACATGTCCCATATGGCGTTCTCAACGTAAGAAAGTCCCCGTTTATTTGAGATAGAGACTAACCTTATTGTCCTGTATGCGACAACCGCAGCATTCACGTGTTTTTCCCATCACAGCACGAGGATACAAGCGCGCTGAACAAGTCTGATATGTATCTTACCGCTCCTTGACCACACGGAACACATCGATAAGTAATCTCTGGTTTGCGCGGGGATCTTGTGACTGTGTCAGGATAATACATTTGGCCTTCACGACACATCTATCTAGCCACGAGACGAGGTGAGTACACGGCAAACCTCGTGGACACAACTCATAAATGACTGCCCCAGATCTGAGGACGACAATCGTGGACTACCCGGCCTGTTCGCCGTGCTACATCATATGTTCTATCTACATGTGGCAACGAGCGTTGGTGTGGCAAGGGGCGCCTCAATCGTAGAGTGTTGCGCGTGCAACCCCAAAACTCAGTAACCGTAGAAGAAAATCCCCAAACTGGTAATGTACCAGCCGTTATTTCTTCCGACCCCTACGACTGAAAGATAGTATCATGTTCTAGGATATACACGATACCCCGAAACGTGTCCTTGGACATGCTACAAGGCAATTCAGTAGGTATTTCCGAGTCTATCATCGATATCGAGACATCTGTACTTACCGGTATACCGCTCAAAAATGCCTACTCTCCCACTGCATCAACGATTCGACCCAGTTTGTCTTTCGCAGCGCACACGTAATTGAATATCGCCGACGTGGCTGATAGAGCTCAAGCCACCTCCTCGGCCTGGGCTCCTCCTCATTTTCGCGTTCGATCAGCATCCCTCTCCCCTGTCTCCCATTGAATCTTAGCCTCAGCCTTGCCGTCCTCACTGCCATGCCCATCATCGTTGCCAATGACCTCGTGCCCACCCCCACCACCCTTGCCATGCTCCATCACCAACAACAAACATTGACGTCCGCACGGCCATGACCAGAATATCGTGCGCCTCCAATCGACAGCTGAGCAAGACTGATTTGCGCAAGCTCGTGAGTCCACCCTCGTCCTCAAGGTCATAGTCCGGGTAGGCAAAATGCTTGTGAGATCGTACATACAACTGATTGCGAGTATCTGATATAGTGAAAACAATTACATATGTAGCAGGCAATCAACGCTGAGTGGGTTCAAGAGACTGGGGCAGGTATTGGTCAAATCGTGTATATCTACATGCCTAAATGTAATGTTTATTATTGCCGCGAAAGGCGGCGCCAATTGAAGATCGCCAAGCGCCCGTCTGACAAGCGCCACACCGAGTGAGCGCCCACGGCACGCTCGGCATATCCACATTCCAAAACAATCCCTTGATTTTTACCCTGCAACGACAGCCGCCACCCATCAATGGTCTAGAACGCGCCGTCCCTCTGTCAGTCAACCTAGTTTGTCTGTCGATCCGCCCAGTCCTCCTGAAACGCGCCAAACTGCTCGCCAACGCGCGAAACCACTGAAACCGCCTGGAATTGAGGGCGCTCGATACGTGTTATTACTATAACACGCATCAAATTAGATCTTAGACCTCAAAAGAAAAGAAAAGGAAAACCCCCTGTTCAAGCGGGCATTCGTCGGAGATAAACAGTTATACCCGTTAGCCATTGGCGGATATACAAATAGTTTAAGACTGGGATCTTTGTAAATAGCCAACTGGACCAGTCGGCGCTCAACCGTCCAACAGATCCCTTTTGTATTGTAGCGCGGCTCCGTTTTTGTTCAGATTGGTTTGGATATGTCTGGTGACATGCTCGGTGATAGCAAACTCATCACCGACGGTAAAGGACAGCGCCTAATGGTCATCTTACACGGTCGAACCCTTTGACTCGTACCACCTAGCCTTGAAAAACGCTACACTTCTCGCTCACCGATGCATTTGGCAATTCCTCCACCCCACTCGTTGCACCCACTTTCTTCACCTATCAGCACCACTCACCTTGTTGGCGTTTCAGCGTATCTGCTCTATGATCCCTTTTTCTCCGATATTCTGGCCTGGAAGCCGGTTTTCATGGTTGTCTCATTCCCCGCTCTGACTGTAAGTTTATGTTTTCAGTTGAGTTAAGGCAAATTACCATATCATATATCTACTGTGTCTGTCGCCTCGTTCATAAAGGCAGGAACATTGCCTTGGCCCATCCAGGCAAGTCTGTCATTGAAAATCATCATTCCAAGTAGTTCTATTATGTTTTTGTGCTGGACCCCCGACCGAGCGTTCAAGTTGTAGATCAAATTACAACTATTATGCCCCTGACAGCCGCTGTGGGTCCCTGCGTAGTATCTAAGAGCCTGTATTTCGCATACAAATGATATTACATGCGGACCGACTTAATCAAGGATTCAAGCTCTGCTGCCTCAGCCCGCTTGTCAGGCTCAAAGGCCCAGCACTTCGTGAGTATCTCCCAAAATATGTTGTTTTGTTCGGAGCTCGTCAACAGATAGTTCGGGCGCATAGGAACTTTTCTCTCCTGAGTAACTAGAATTGGAATAAGATGGCCAGAGACCTCGTGAAAGGGTTCTTTCCCCGTAAATATCTCCTAAGATATGATTAACACGTGCAGCGCTTCGCCTGTACACGGAAGCAGAACGTACCAATAAAGTCTGTAGATTCAAAACAGCTGAAGTTCAACTTCATGACGAGGTAGGTTCATATTGCAGAACGTACCATTCCGAGTGCATATATATCAGTTTGTGGAGTCCGCTTGGCATGCTCTTTGAATAATTCGGGCGCCTGTACGCCAAGCGGTTAGATTGGACGTAGATGAAACTGGGAAGCTCCTACCATCCAGCGCATTGTACCTCCACCTGGGTCGGTAGCCGAAAACTGAAAATTTCCTTCGTGCACGATCGTAAGACCAAAATCCGCTATCTTCAGGGTGCAATCTCTGGCAACAAGTATATTTGCCTTGATACTCAGGTTAGCATATCTGCGAGACATGTCATAGCGATGGCACCCACACCCTTCAAGTCACCGTGTACCTGATATAATGGCTTAGCGCTGAAGTTATATGTAAAACGATGTGCCAGATCCTCACCACGTTTTGCTGGTGCAAGAAAGCCACCGCGCCAACAACTTGTTTGCTCTGGCGAAAACATCACTATTAAAAGGCTGCATTAATGTGATCGAGAATAGCTACCATATCAAATCTGTCCACTGTTTCACTCTTGCTGTTTATGAATGCAACAACGCTGCCTTGTTCCATCCAGTCTGAGATCATTGCTAGTCGACCGTTGAATCAGGCCATCCCAAGTAGTTCAAGTATATTGGCGTGCCTGAGCTTCGACCAAGCGTCCAACTCGCGGGCAGTGTGCTAAGGTGGTTGAATGAATGGGTCAAGTCAGCCTTGGCTGGAGGATGTCTGACCTACCTTGACCGCCTCATAATCACTAGAAACCGATGACTTTACGCATTTCACTGCCACCTGAGCGCCATGCCGAAGAGTAGCCTGATAGACTTCCGAGAAGCCACCAAAGGCAACGGGGCTCGATGAACAATATGACGCCTTGTTCAGTTCTGAAGTGTAGTCTTTCACGTTAGAAAACAAACCAAAGATATCCATGATTACGCTCAACGGCTGCAGGGCGAATAGAAATACAATTAGATGACGCCGTTTACTTCGGTAGAAATACTATGACATACGGTGGCGGGGGTAATTTTAAGTTTGCTCTGGGATGAAGGAGTTGGTGTGTTTATTTCAACGTGCTGACTTTCGGGCTGCGATTGAGCATATATGGGTCAAGCATTCAACGAGCAACCAGGGTACCTATGTGCTCTCACCTGAGTCTGCAGACCTTGCTCGAACTTCTGTAGCGGGTGGTGCATCAGAAAAATTCCAATGCAAGCATAATGCGCGTGTACCTTGTATTCTAAGATAGGTTTCGTGGGACCGCTTTGCAGTACGGACAGATGCAGATCCTGCATGCGCTCGTTAGATAACTTTAAAGTTGAACCCCAAACCCGAGGTACTCTCACATTTGGCAGGGTTGCGCTACTATCGCTGCTACCGGGTGGTAAGACCCACTCGCTTAGGCAGAGCTCGAATCGCTCGTATTATCAGAAGACCCACACATCAAATAACTTTAAATATTACACACCTGGAGTACGCTGTCGCCACTAGAGCTAGCAAGCTCCTTAATCCGCACATAATAGGCATTCATCCGCTCCCGAGACTGATACTGTCTACGGCCTGGCACCTGACTAAGAATGTCACCCAGGGCGGATATTTCTTCTAGGGCGAGTTTGTTGGGCGACAACAATCTTTCAATGCAAAGATGCATTACCTCCTCTCCCACCAGAGATTTTTCGAATAGAGCATGTATAAAACGAACGAGTCCTGCCCACTGCTTCGTGGCCTGATTTGCAACCACTACAGCCTCATCGTTTCTAGTCAAACTGGCGTTATCGGCACGACACTTTTCCAACCACATTCGTCCAATCTCCCGGTGGCATCGCTCGAGAATATATTGATGGACCAAATTTCGGCCCATAACCGGCTGTCCATCCACGTCGCAGGAACGCCCATCCTGGACAGTCGGTAATATCTCTTGGGCAATAATCTGGCACAACCTGGAGAATATGGACCGGCTGGCGAGGTCCTCTCGAAACTTCCAGAAGACCAAGTCAAGTACCAAAGCCAGCAACCTCCCATCTTTTTCTTTCTCCAAAGAGCTAGCGTATGCTACAAGCTGGAGGGCGTTGTCATCAAACCTGCTCTTTTCTATTTCGCCCAAAAGCCAACGAATCTGAGCTTCCACTGTAGTGTTCAGCGAAGCAGTAGTGAGAGAAAGCTTTGAAACTCGATCGGCGACTGATATCTGAGTCGTGTCGGGACGAAATATGTTATGTCGTTCTTCACCTACGACTGCTGCTCTAGTTAGACCGGAACGTCCGCGTAGAGTGCGATAGGCCATAGGTTGGGATGTGATTCGGCTAGACTGCGCAAGAAATCCCAGAATCCCAGGTTTTCTGGTCTGAAGAGGCTGGTAAAGAGAAAGGGGAAAATATCTTTCTACGGCATGGCAAAGGTATACGTAGGTTGATTGGGCTAGGTCATGACGCAGCTGTGGTTAAGATGGATGATCGCGGAAGTGAATGTGTTACGCCAAACAATATCAAAACATTAGGTGCTTTAGAGACATGTCGAAAGGAGTGGTGTGAGCTGCGGAGATATCTATCTTACTTTCAACTAGCCTTTGGGGCAAAGCAACATCGATATATGCCGTTAGAAAATGACAAGTTAGACGCCCTGGAACTCAAAAGAAACAACGAGTTCCAACAAATCATTGTCGAAGATAGATAGCTGTGCTGTCAGCACCAGTACTGTCATGGAGGGGAGAGACTTCCAGAAATTAGTGATAATACCAGTAGGCTTCCAACCATTCAACTCGCCCCTTTGCCACTGCC
The DNA here is from genome assembly GCA_015039395.1 of Ceratobasidium sp. AG-I. Classification (NCBI taxonomy): domain Eukaryota; kingdom Fungi; phylum Basidiomycota; class Agaricomycetes; order Cantharellales; family Ceratobasidiaceae; genus Ceratobasidium; species Ceratobasidium sp. AG-I. The sequence continues at coordinate 355,393 of MU132143.1, read as the reverse complement.
AAATTAGAGATTTAATCAATGGCGCAACTCCGCTTTTGTTCAGATTGGTTTGGATATGTTTGGTCCATGCTCGGTGATAGCAAAGCCATCACCGACGGTGGAAAGACAGCGCCTAATGGGCATCGTGCACAAGCTTCGTATAACGCATAATGCCTAGCTAGCGTTGTACTACTATGATCTACTTTGCCGTAAATTTCTATCTCTGTAAGCTCACATGTCGGTAGTGTTCAGACATGAGTTCGTTGTGGTCCAAGCAGACTGCGCACTTCCATGATCATTCGTCTCGATGTCATCAGCTAGAGATTTTTGAGCTTGGGTATGCCCTACCGAATTGATTAGGCCCAAGCACAAACCTACTAGTTGTCGGCTATTCTCGTATTCTTACCTCTCCAATCCAGCGTGTATGTCTAGCCTCAGGCCACCTCGAGGGCGCGGTACAATGCCCGCCTGGGCTACGAAGGGCCCCGACCTGTCTTATATTGGTGCTGTTACCAGATATGTTTCGGATCTTTCTCTTTCCAAAAGCACAATCCCGCACGATATCGAAAGTAGAATCGGGCTCTTGTTAGACAAAATCGCAACTGGCCAGCTCAAAGACCGCGAGAACTATCAAGTCGTTGCATACGCCAGCGCACTCGAAAAAGAGGAAGACGGCACGCTACTCAGCTTGGTTCTTGATCTCGTATTTCGTACGCTATACAAGTACGATAGCGGAGGAGCTGTCGCAGCTACCTGCGCGGAGCTCTGCGAGTTGTTAATTCAAGAAATCCTACCCAATGTTCAAGATGGAGCAACTCGAGACCTGACAGGGCAGCCCATCAAAGGGCCTCGATTGGTGCGACAGTACTTGCTCGAACGGTGCGACAGCGAGATTTCTACTATATGGACTACGAGGGAGGCAGCTTTGGTGCTCTCAACAGCAACCCCTGAAGATAGCGCTGCCCGAGCGGCTGCAGCTGATGCCGTCGAACGATGGATAAATCTTGCACGGTTCATAGGATATTTGCACAGTTCGCGGCTAATTCCTCCGAGCATAATTCACAAGTGTATTGAAAAACTTGTCTCTGGGTTTAATCCTACGAAGGGCGAAGCGGAGGCAATTTGTCGTTTGATTAAGGATGCGGCAGAGCCAAGCGGGGCAATAGCGCAGATGGATGCGCACTATTTACGCATATATCAGATGGTGAACAACGGAAATCTTGATCCCCAAGTAAAATTTATCTTGCAGGTAAGCTAGGCCTTGAGTACTCGCGTCAGTCGATGCAGCAGCTAACATCCTGGTAGACATGGATACATCCATGGCAGTTGTCCAACGGTGACACTTTATACTTTAACCAGCCACTTCAATCATCAGGAGGTTTGAGAACTGCGCCTGCAATACTAGCTGAGTTCAAATGTGCAGGTGCTTATGAACGATAATAACAAAAGTTCAAATAGTCTGCAGACCCCTATAGCCTAATTGATGCTAAAGATATACAACCAATCAAGGCCGCTCCGAGGAACATATCGGTAGGTCTAATAGTAGCGTGTATTTCGTGCCCGTTGTTCAATAACTTCGTGTGATTCGATCATTTCAGCCCACTGAAGCTCTGCCGCCTTCAGAAGTTACGGAAGACACGTTTGCGATCACAGCAAGTACAGTAGGTGCATTTCAGCATAGTATTTACCGAAACCTAAACAAAGCCCTTACAGCCACTAGATTTAGTTATTGCATTCTTCCAGAAAGTCACTCGCTTAGCCGACTACACGTCGCAGCTGGACCAGGCCGACTGTTCGCCGCAACCGCTAGCCGAGGGCGGGTCCTCCGAAGTCTATCGAGCCACCCTCCGCAACAACACACGCCTTGCCGTCAAGTGTATGCGAGCGTCCCATGTCACAGGCGACAGCAAGGTGGTCAAGGTGAGCGATGAGACTCTGATATTTGAGCTAGTAGTCTCTGACGAGGCAACAGCGTACTGCTAGAGAGTTAGACGTATGGTCCAAGTTACGGCACGAGAACATCCTGGAGCTGCTCGGGCTTGCTCTGTTCAAGGGACGGCTCGCGATGATCTCGACGTGGATGGAGCTAGGCAACATAGTGATGGTAGTAAATAACCGGCCGAGCATGAACCGATACAAACTAGTGAGTATAGTTGTACAGCATATGCAACCGCAGTGCTGATCGAGGTCGAGAAGTGTATACAAGTCGTAGGGGCGGTTGTGTATTTGCATGGAATGGAAGTAGTGAGTACTGGGAAGCCAACCTCCTACGCGCTATTTAACCTTGGAGTTCTCTCCTTAGGTGCACGGCGACCTCAAAGGGGTGAGTGTGTGACATAGTATTCCTCAGTGCGAGCACTGAGCGCTGGGGGATTCCTATTACTGCAGGCGAACGTGCTCGTGTCTCACGACGGCAAGCCGAAGCTAGCAGATTTTGGCCTGACTATCACGCAGGAGAGCAAGCTGCGACTCTCAGTGACTGAGCCCGCTGGAGGTACGATGAGATGGATGGTAAGTGAGCGCGTCTCTTTCCATGACTTCCGAAGGCTCAGATGGCGTGGCTATCAACACAGGCGCCAGAGATGTTTAGGCGTGAGGGACGGAGATCACCAGAAGCTGACATGTATGCGCTTGGAATGGTAAGCTCAACGTCTGCGCGGCTGTGTATGATAAACTGTCCGCTGAATCCTGCATCTCCGTGGCGAAAATTAGACAATGCTAGTACGTCAGATAACGACGTCATGGTTTGGCTGAGGCTCATAAGCGACGTAGGAAACACTGACAGGCAAAGAACCGTTCTCGGACGTGGAGAACTCGTGGAGTATCCCAAAGATGGTGCTCGAGCGGCAGACGCCAGACCGTCCGGAATACCTGAGCGTGCGGTCTCCGGTGAATGACGGGTTCTGGATGGCGATGGAAAAGTGCTGGAGATACGAGCCTGGAGACAGAGCGAGAGCGGTGGATGTGGAAGAGGTGCTCGTAGCCGCTGAGAGGCTTGCAGGCTAAGTTTCGGAGATGTGGAAGGCCCGAATACGCATAAGGCAGTCTCAATCTATGTAATGAACAGTCTGGGGAAACCAAGCGATTTTTGGACGCGAATGGTACATGAACAAACAGGCGCACATAAATCCCGTCGCCTTACTAGCGAAGGCCACGTTTTTTACTTTTATATCCGCCTTGAGTCTCTCACGCGATGTGCTTCACAAGTTATAATATGATGCTTCAAATGAGATACAATACACATATAGCCCGTACGGTCTGAGGGCGAGTGAGGATGTCACATGGATAGAAAAAGGCGGGCATAGGCGAATGGACAGGTGTGTCGTCGGATGTGGATGGGTGTAAAACAGTCAGAAGTACAGTTTCGATCGATGTTCGAAGAAAGAATAGAAAAAAGGACACATGGATGGATGGTAGAACAAACAGAGTGACGAGATGAAGCAATAGTGATATACGAATAGGTGTCAGAGCAAGAATGAGATGGTATGTAGGCAAGGGAAAGGCGAGTCGAGGGTGGTCTAGATGGTTGGTCGTGCGGCATGTATGTCGGGGCCGGCGATGGTGGCAGTGACGAAGAGGATAGAGGAAAGATGGCGGGACAAACACACCAAGAGCACCACACGACAGTCTATATTTTCAGACGTCGAAAAAAGAGGAATAGAGAAAACGAAAAATAATGTGCAGGGCTGAGCGAGATCTAAGGGGGGAAGTACGTGGGTGGCCTCGTCGATTACGCAGACACCTTGTCGAATTCCTGTACAAGAACATCCTTAGGTTGGACCTTGGGCTCTCCCAGCACAGCAATCTTTTCAGCCATCTCCGCGACCTTGGGCTTGTCCAAGCTTGCAGCGTGCATGAGTCGCGCAAGCCACTCATATGTCTTGGGCACATCAATGCTCATGTCGTCTGCAAGCTCCACGGTCGGAAGCAGTCCGCGCTCGAAGGTCTCAGGCGTGCAGACTCCTTGCTTGTGCGCGGCGGAGAAGAGTTTCTCGGCGAGAACGACAACCTTGTTTCCTCCATCGAGTGCGGCGGTGACCATCTTGTCCACGAATATGTGTCGATGTTCCACCGGCAATGCCTCGAGTGCCATGATCGCTTCTTCAATGTTCTCCACACTCAAGTATTCCTGCGCGCAAGAGTGAGCAATGATACTTTCTGCGGAATAAACAAACCAACCTTGATATCCTCCTTGACCTTCTTCTGCGCATCCGCGTCAGACATCGCAGCATCTTCAGGCGCAGCCTCTGCCTCCTCCTTCTCCTCGGTCTTCTCCGCCTCAGTCTCCGCTTCCGTCGGTACACTCCTCGGCAGCAAATTCAGCCGTTTCCTTCCACCCTCGACAGCAGGCGCGCCGCCAGGGCCAAAATCGACACTCGGCTTCCGGCTTCCGGCACCACGCGCGGCAGCAGGCTCAGTCGGTGGTGGCCCATCAGACCCAGCAGCGCTCAATGCAGAGAACATGTTCGCGCTCGAGTTCGCCCGAGACAGACTCGCCTCCCTCTTGGGGTCCTTCTTGCTGAACACGCTCGATGGTCCGAAGGATAGTGTACTAGGTGGCTTGGCGATTTTGCCAAACTGGGAGAGGTCGCCTGCTTTGGCGGGAGGTCGGGCGGCGCTCGTACCGCCTGCGACATTCCATCCGTCGGCTTGGGGGCCATGGTCTCCACGATGCTCGCCTCGGCGGGACCCACCACGTTGGACGGCGTTACGCGAACCGTCGTCGCCTCGTCCAGAGCCGTGTTGTCCTGCACCAGCGGAGGGTGCGCCAGGTGCGCGGGCTTGCCAGTGTCGTGCGCGGAGCTCGATGACATCCTAGTCCCGGCCATAGACTTAGTGCCCATATCATGCGAATCGAAAGTGAAGACTTACCTGCAGCATGTATTGCATACGAGAGTTAATATTGCTTCCCCTGGCCATTTCCTGCATCCGCTCAAAGTAGATATCCATATGGTTCCGTGCCTTGGCGTTATCCAGGCTATGCCCGACGGTCGTCAACAGCTTGCACAAGCTCTCGATCTCCTCTTCCTCAGGGTTCACCACGTTCGAAAGGAGCTTCTTGATACACTCGTGCATAATCCGCTCCGTGAGCATCTGCAACTTGAACAGCTCTCCAATGAACCGGACGAGACCGAGACCTTGTCGCTTGGCCTTGGCAGCCGCGTAGTATTCCTCGGAGTAGAGAACTGCCTCCCCGTTCGCCTGGCTAGCGGCTTCAGCGGCCTTGTCGTCTCCAGCTTTGCTAGCCGCAAGCGCGGCAGCAGCTTCCTTGGCCGACCAACCCCGCTCGAAATCCTCCTGACACCGGTTGAGCAAGTACTTCCGGAAAAGCGTTCCACCCATAATCGGCTGCCCGTCTGCGCTTCGGATCGTCTCGTCCTGAACATTAGGGGACACACGTTCGACCATCTTCCGACACAAGCGCGCGTACATCTCGCTGAACGCCGCCTCGTCCTTGGCCTTTTCGAACACGAGCTTGATGACCTGCATGAGTGTCGCGCCATCCTTCTCGTTCTCAGACTTGTTGGCATATTCGATAATCTGGTCCGAGATCGAGTCAAATTTGTCCATCGTGAGCTTGTTGAGCAGCGACTTGACTTTGCGCTCGACCAGTGCACGGGCTTCGACTTGCTGGGGCGTCCTCTGCGTGCTTCCCGCGACCCATCGGTTTTCGCTCTGCTCGAGAGGAGCGACCGGTTCGAACGATGCCATCTGGTTGACTGGCGTCTGGAAGCCACTCCCCCGCATGCTATCGTTACGGTTATTCCCCCTCTGACTCCTCGTTCGCTTCGCCTCGCGCGGTCCGCCAGGTCCTCCAACGCCTCCTTGGCTCGCACTGCGCGTCATCGGGGTCAAGCGACCGCCCGCACCAGGCGGGAACGGAATTCCACCCGGCCCGCGTGCACCAGGCGTCGAGGCCTCAAAGCGAGACTGGCTGTCTCCAAGACGGGAAGGTGGGGCTTGGAAGCTGCCCATCGAGAAGCCACCCTTGGCAAGCGAGGTATTCCCAAGTCCCAGTCCGATCGAGTTTTGCCTTGCCAAGCCTGGCGTACCGCTCATCGAATTAATACGACGTCCACTAGCCCGCGCGCCCCCTGGGTAACTCGGTGTCGCGCCCCCATCGCCGGGCTCGAGTCCGATAGCATCGAGCGGAGGAAGCGAGTCTGGCTTTTCCTTGCACACGTTCATAAATTGCAACAGGAAGTCCCTGTCGTACCTATTCAACCCCAAATAAAAATACATCAGAATCGATCGAAAGAGATGCAAATGATCGTGGACATCATACCTAAACTTCCCAGGCGTAGCAGCGATATTCAAATCCGGGTTGGGTGTCCTGATCGCCTCGGGGTAGCTCACTGCGTTCAGATCCTCGATGATTCGGGCGCTAGCAAGAGCCGAGGGAGGAGCCGCACTTCGGTTGCCTTGGGCCGAGGTGAGGTCCAGCGGACCGGGGACCGGGCGCTTCGGGCGGTCGCTCGTGGCGGGGACAGTAGTGGAGATAGAGAGGGGAGAAGGACGTTCAGGAATGGTGCTGGGTAATAGCCCATTGGAGGTAGGCTTAGGAGAATCGACGGGAGAGACTGTGTCACGAGCTTCAGAGGCGACTTCGGCGGCGGCTGCTTCAGCGTCGGCCTTGGTCTTTGCTTCGGCGGCAGCGGCAGCCTCTGCCTCAGCTTTGACTTTGGCCTCAGCTTCTTCTTTAGCTTTGGCTTCAGCATCGGCTTTCGCCTTAGCCTCCTCCTCAGCTTTAACTCGAGCCTCTTCCTCAGCTTTGAGTTGGGCCTCCTCCTCCGCCTTGGCTTTCGCCTCAGCTTCAGCCTTTTCCCTCTCAACCCGCTCCTTCTCCTCTCGTTCCAACCGCTCCTTCTCTTCCCTCGCCACTCGTTCCTTCTCCTCTCGATCGACCCGCTCCTTCTCCTCTCGATCGACCCGCTCCTTCTCCTCTTTCTCAATCCTCTCCTTCTCCTCCCTTTCTAGTCGCTCCTTCTCCTCTTTCTCCTTCAACTCCTTCAACTCCTTCTCCTTCGCCTCTCGCTCTACTCGTTCCTTCTCCTCCTTCTTCTCCCGCTCCTCCTTCTCCTTCTTCTCTCGCTCCTTCTCCTCCCTCGCCTTCTTCTCTTCCGCAGTCTCCATCCTAACAGCCATACTCGGCCTCTTCTGATGCAGGCTTCCGACGCCCGGAACGGTACCAGGAGGCGGACCTTGCCCCATCCCGATGGTGACTTTAGGCGAAGGCGGCACAGCACCCTCGAACGTCAACGCATTCCCGTCGGGCGTGCTTATTCGTATGGCTGCGCTTCGCCTAATCGTGCCCGGAACGAAGGGCGCTGCCGTGCTGTTGAGTTGGGCGGTCGCGGGGGAAGAAGCGCTGCTCGGCGTGAAAACGTTTGTTGAGATCGGGGGAGGGGCGTGTGGATGAGGGTGGGGGTGAGGGGGATGTGGCGAGGTCGTGCCAACAGGTGGAGTAGACGGAGGGCGAGGTTGGGCGGGCTGGGTGCGCGGAGAATTTTGCATCTGCGGGGTGTGGATTTGAGGGATGTTATGGTGCGGAAGGGGTGAGTGCGCATGGTGAGGAGGTGGGTGTTGTTGGTGCTGTTGGTGTTGCCAATATTGCATGTATTGAGGATCGTACGCCTGCGGGGGATACTACCAGAAAAAATAAATAACCAGGAAACCTGATAAATGCGAGCAAGACGTACATAGTAGCCGGGTTGAGTCCACTGAGGAGGTTGCATATGGTGCTGGTGCTGGTGATGCGGATGATGCTGGTGCTGGTGCAACTGCATTCCGCCACCCATCCTCGGACTCCCAGCAGGCCTCGGTCCACCGCTCGAGCTCTGCGTCCCGGCAAGCGGGGGACGCGGAATCTGCGGGCTCCTCGGGAACGGTGGCTGGCGATCGGCAAACGTAGAAGAAGGGCCACGGGGCGTTCCAGGTCCGGCCGGGCCCGGCACCGCAACTGCCGGAGCTTGGACCGGCGTTTGGACCGGGGCAGGCGCCGGAGCAGGCGGAGTGGGAGATAGTGTTGCGCCGCCGCCACCCTGGAAAAGTGCATGAATGTTAACAGCCCTTTTGGGTTTCGGTGTAGAGGTCGACGCAGGGGGCGTGCTCGCTGCCGATGGTGTACTCGTGGCTGCAGCGGCCGGTTGTTTAGGCGTAGGGGCAACGACTGAGACGCCGTTAACCGGCTTGGCAGGAGCTGGGACCGCCGCGGGTGTGGGTGCGGGAGCAACAGCCGGCGCTGCCACTGGAGCGGGCGCAGGTGCGGCTGCAGGTGCCGGTGCTGCAGGTGCAGCGGCAACGGGCACTGGATCTTGTTTTTGTGGTTCGGACACGGCAGGCGGGGTCGAGGCAGAGGGCGAGTCAACCGAACCAAAGCTAATAGAGCTAGCTACAGACAGAAAAGACGAATGAGCATATGTGGCAAACGACAAAAATAACGTAGGCTTACTAGGACGGTGCCCTGTGCCCGCGATGCCGCGGCTGACAGTGACAGCCTTTACGGGCCCCGGCCCCGCGTTGGGCCCCAGCATACTCTGACGACGCGAGTGGGTTGGAGGGGCATTGCTGGCGGGTGACTGAGCGCGCGATGAATTCGATCCAGAAGTCGCCTGTGGGGGACCTTTAGACCAGGCCGAGTTAACGAGCGGGGCAGACGGATTCGATGCCTTTGATTGCGTAGCGGGTTTTACAGAACTGCTCATTTCTAGTGGCGAGTTAGCCCAGCCTACAACCCCGAATAGCCACTCACGAGTCTAGGTGTGGGGCAGTCTATTTTGCTTTTGGACGTGGGTAGTCGACGTCGTGGATGCCGTGGAGGCGTCAACAAGTCGGAATGTGAGAGAGAGAAAAAGAGGTCGTAAAATGGACCCGGCCTGCAGGCTTGCTCTGTAGAACAGAGAAAGGCAATGCACAATGCGATTTGGACGCCGAAGTCAACGACTGGCGAAGTGAGAATTGGGATGGGCCAACAAATTTACGCCCCTCACAGCCACACGCAAACTACACAGCACCACCGCCACCCGGTTGCCACATCACCCCTCGCCCAATCCCATCCGCTGGCATTTGCATGTCATGCAAGCTTTGCCCAAGCGACACACATATTTGTCCACCATTTACGTCGCCTCCCATTGATTTTTTCCGATGATCTCCATAGGAAACATGCGCCTGGAGGATCTAACACGCCACCTGTCTCACGTGCATTGTCTTTACCTATAAAGTCCAATATCTCTATCTCTATCTTACACCTGGGTCTAAACTTCTTGGTCTTCTAATCGTAGTAAATCACTACGCTCCTCCAAGCACAGTACCTCACAGCTACGTACAAAGCCGACTCGGAACCGATTAATAAATGAATCGGACAAATATTTAGACTCATAAACTCCCACACGACATTCAACCCCGAGAAAGGAGACAAACCTCATGGTTGACACCGAGTTCCAGCCCCTGAATGGTGTGAACCCACGATGCGCCTGAGATAAGCGCCAAGTGCCCTGAATGCCATCATACACAAATAACCGAATGTGTCGCGTGCAAGTACTTGCACATCTCCAGGCTACTATACAAGGCATGCTCGATCTTCGAAAATGAGCCATTAATGTAAAACATCATACAATCTGGTATGTGTGCAGTAGGACGCCTCTAATCGCGTGTACCAACGACGTATCCTAACCCGTATTAGGGAATAGGAGCTGTAGCCGCATGGTTCATTTACTCTGCGCATATGTTCCACTATTCAAGTACGTTTCCGAGTCCCGATCTACATAGAGCCTTTCGGAGAACGAACCAGAAACAACCTATTTGCTCTTAGTATTATCCCGCTGCTAGTATTGAAATCGGGCTCGAGGTGTGCGATCAACTGTGGGTGAAATGCACCTCGTGCGGGTCTCGAGTGGCCGCTGGCCACTGCCATTTAATTATCTGCTAGTCGACCAGTAAGCTTCTTACTGTACCCTACGCAAATCCAGGCCCATGGTCTCCATATACCCGTTTGGGTGTTGGGCTGTATTCGCTCTTAGTAGCTTATAGTAATTAATCATCAACGAAAGCGTCTGAGCATACAAACTCTTCGAAGTAAGTACATTACAAATACCTGGAAGGTCCTTGAAGGTGGTTGTCATTTCTTCGAGGTATATTCGAAGCTGCTCAAAGCAAGCATCCATAGATCTTGAAAGTTCTTCTGACAATTATCTGACAAGCTGGAGCCGCACACAGCACAGACGAGCCCCAGCTCGTACTGTGAGCCTGCTCTACCTCCAATACAAATCGGAGCCTAGTCTAGGCTCGCCACTGTTCGGGCGTCCGAATTGGTACCCTTTCCAACACACTAGCGGGAATCTGCCAGACAAAAGGATAATTCGACTCATGCCCATCGGTAGCCCACCGAGGGGCAAACCTCAGTGCGTACGCTGCGGAAACCGGAAGGGATGAGGCCCTTATGCAGTTCAGCTGACTGCGGGAAAGTGTACAGAGTGAAAGAGCGTACATGCTCATGTGTACTTAAAATTGCACCGGATGGATTATTTGAATTAACATACGTTGAAACTAAGCTGTTTATCGCGGCTTGAGCTGCCGAGTCTTTCCGACCATCGTTTCTACGTTTATAGTGCATCTTAAGCTGTCTTCGATACGACCATGAGTTATCGCTGTCAAAAGTAATAAACAGGCCCGAACCCCCTAGTACAAGCCCTTCGAGTCAAACAACCATTGGTAGGAGCGCTTTAGAAACCTAATGGCACGTGCACGTAATTTTAAGATCCTCCGGATTTAGCTTTATGGTGGGTTTATGCATGAGATCAATAGAGACTGGAGACTCAGCGGCTATCCTAGTTCTAGACAAGGACAAAGGATGAGACCGCGCCGTACGGCGAGGCACTCCGAGACGTGAGGTGCAATGCACAACGGTATACACACCTTAAACCAGTCACGCTGATTCCAGAGTTTGACCCGAGCCACTCGAGTTCTTTCATTACGCTGATGGAGTGCGTGTGGAAGAAAGGGTAGGAAGCAACTCCTCCACCGGTTCAAGGAAGCTAGATTTGCAGATTGAATGCTTTAGTATCACTGCTAATGCCGTTCATTGCTCAAAACCGATATGTGAGCAAACCTACAGAAAACGTTTCGACATTGAAATCACACGAGACGTGACAAGTCTATCAAGAGCTCAAGAACCTACCCACAATTTCATGCACCTTGTACGCTGAGTTCATTGTTACTAGTACAACTCCAATCTTCGCACATGTCTGTTGTAAAAAATCACATGTATTGTGAAACCACCATTTTTCAGTCAACCCAGGTACGTATTTGCTTCAGAACGCGTGTTTGACCCCCCTACCTGCAGTTGCCTACAATCATTGCGGTGCAGCCTCAGGGGTTAATGACAGTAGCTGGTAGCTCAAATATTATATTTTTGACCAAGGTGTTCATTTCAGCAAAAGTCCAGGGTGCGTTTGGTTCACGCTGGCTGACCGAGGCCTGGTGAGAGGCATGGCTGGCCAGGATATCTATTGTGTAGTAAGCCCGTAGATTGAGCTCTATTAGAGTGTCCTAGAAAATATTGAGGAGCAGAGATTGTGTTGAATGCGAGAGATGAGAGTGTAATCTGGCCTGGCTAGACTAAAGCATATATGCGGCTGAATCAGGCGCTTAGCGGCCGAACAGTAGCGCCGAGATGAGTCAGCCGTCCAACTTTTTCGTGTACAAGTCCCTCGCACACTAAGATCTCACCCATGCCCTATCTCTGCTCTCCACTTTTAATTTATATCTAGATCCACTCCGACTGAGAAGCTATTCAAAATGAATATGGGCGTTCCAATCTACCCTCTCGGCAAAGAGCCGCTGCCTCCGGGTCTCACTGAGGAGGATCGGCCGGCGCTCATGCAACAGCGCAAAGTCGAAAACTGGATGCGAATGGCCTCGGAAAGCTGCGCTTTCAAAACGGTCCTCTCGGGTGGAGTCGGTGCGCACAGAAACGAGTCTTTTTACTTTTGCGCTTGCGTACTCACCTTGCAAATGTAGGATTCGGGTTAGGAGCCGTGTTTTCTCTCATGAGCACCTCGTTTGCGTACGAAGACCCAATGAACAAACTTACCAACGATCCTCACATGACCAACACTCAGAAAACTTCCGAGTTCTTCAAGAGTACCGGGAGGAGTATGTGGCGCTCGGGAAGTGGCTTTGCGAAGGTTGGCGCATTGTATTCAGGGGTAGAATGCTGTATCGAAGGGGTGAGTTCAACTCAGTCGCTTATGCTTCCGTGGAATATCCGTCGCTTTACTTGTGCTAGCGTCTTGAGCACTTATGGCTATCACACGATGCGGGACTGCTGCCTCTGCAGGCTGCTGTCCGCGGCGCTTGCCTAATTTCATATTCCCACGGCCTGGCTCTGTCCTTTCTATGACTGACCACGATGACGCTTGATGTAGTTCCGAGCCAAGAACGATATTACAAACGCCGTGGCCGCGGGGTTCGTGTCTGGTGCCGTACTTGCACGACAATCAGGCCCGCGTGCTGCGGCGGGAGGCGGACTGGCGTTTGCCGCATTCTCGGCCGCCATTGACTTGTTTATGAGGAGGGAGACTTCAGAGTGAGTACTTTAATTGCTCAGTGATCTCAATCTCTCTCGTTTCCGCTTTATTCAAACCATATAATGCCTCACGGGGAAACCAAGCCCAGTATGGTACACGGCAACGTGTCAATTCACACTCGCATTTCTTTGAGCCCCTTTCACCTTCCGTTCTATCCGCTACTTCTGTCTTGCGCCTTTCACGGGCTTTCTGCATCAATACTAACTCAATAAAATTGTAGCGAGGATTGAAATAAAAGAGCGACACCGCGCCAAGCTACACTAATTTATCAATCTCACCATGCAATCTAGACGCCTTTTCAGGCGGCGACTTCACCACCGCTCAGCCACGCATTGTACATCACAGCTACACTTGTTTGTTATCTATCCGGAAGCGTTGCGACCAATTTCCTGGGGCGTTCCGGCCCTATATGATCACTTCTGGTTGAGACACATGCACATGGAATACGAAACATGGAGCTATCCCTGTCTGGCCCACCGTCGCGGTCCTCTTATTCGGACGCACACGTCCAATGTGTTATTTCATTCCTCTGTTACGGCCACCGACGACGATTCGGATTGTCGACTAACTCAATGGCCTGGACACAAATCCACGCCCAATCTCGTAGGAGTTCCTAGCTAATAAGACCTGACTACAGGGACGTTGTATCATCCGACTTGTGTATTAAGGATATTGTATCACTTGATTTATCGCGTTCACAGGCCTATCAAGGTCCGCTCGGCGGCAGTGCCGAATCGGCGATCCAAGATCGGGCCGACCCGCTGGTGGTCGGGTCCTTCTAGATGAGGGCATAGGTAAGCTTTTTGACGATCACACCCGTTGTAATGTTATTCCGCTATGAATGGACTTGTAACACGTTCTCCCCCTTTTGCGACAGCCCACATGTTGTGGGATCTCCCGTTGCCCAGAATGGGTGTCTGTCCTGCGCCGCGCCATGACACAACCGCTACAAAATCGACCAGAGTTTTCGCGGGTCCCCAGGTCATCCCAACAAAACATTCCATAACCTGAGACCGATATGCCCAACCGCTACAACTTCCATCGCGGGGCACATATGCCTTCCGCCCAATCAGCTTGGCCTTTATTCGTCACTCCCGCCCCGCCTCGATCCGCCTCGTCGCTTGCACTAAGACTTTTTATCTTAGGCTTTCCGGGTTGGGTTATGGGCCTCATAGCGGCCACCGATGGCAACATGGGCAATGCGAATCATCTAAATAGAATAGAGAGGAGCAAGTGGGTGAGGGTTGTCCAAATGGTATGTCTTTCGCGCGTTTTTATATTTACCCAGCTTCCCCGTTTGCTGACGTAGACTGGGTTTAGAACGCTGTAGTATTGCTGTAAGTCATAGATATATTATCTCTTACAATTCTCAGCTGCGAATGATGAGCTCACGTTCTGAGTAGATCCTCCGTCTCCCAAATTTCCACTACCCAGTCGGGCAGGTTGCAAATGATTCTTCAGTTTATTCTGTTGGGATGCTCTGTAGTCATGATCAAACAGGGACGACGAGCTTGCGTTCCGTTCAACCACACACCTCGCCCAGTCATATTGGTAAGTTGTCAAGCGTTATGCAGCGACTCAGCCGAGCTCACATATCGCTTTTCTAAGGCTAATTTTCAAGTATATTGGAGGCGTACCATCTGTCTCTTTGCACTGCAGGCGCTATGTCTATGCGCGGAGCTTCTGGATCTCGTTTCTTCTGTCGCATATTTCAAGTCATAACGTCGTGGCCGACGCCCCGGCCCCCCTGGTCTCGTGGAATCGCTGTCTTTTTTGAAATGTAGAAATACTAAAAGCTCCAATAAACTCCCCAAACTTAATTGATATCTACAGTATTGGAGAAAACCTCTCACAGAGAGGCTATCCTCGTCTTAAAAGAGCTATAACTACATGAATAAAGGCGTTGTAAATATGCGTAAGATATCGTTCGGTAGCTGCGCCTCAGAGCTACAAAACGCATATAAGAGACCCAGGTAATACTAAGAAACGAGTGAGATATGAACAAAATGAATCCAAGGGTGCCTGTGAGAGGTTTTCTCCCCAGTTGACATGTATCCTTAAGACAGCCTAGCATTCTGTACTCAAGCAAGCTGGGAGTCCAGAAGTTCTACAGGTTTATAGATGTATGTGAGCACTCTCAGAATACAGAGGCTGTTGCCTGTCAAGTGGTTTATTTTGGGTGAGTGGGTGCAGTATAAACTGGGTGACTGAAAAATAGGATTTAGCCCAAACTTGATAGTTTTTGGGTGTTAAGAGGTGATCTAAAATGCATAGAACAGAGTTATGAGACTTTAGAACTTATTTCATAAAGTTTGAAGGACCAAGAAATCTTATCCTGACGTTTCCTAGTAGCTGAGGTGGCGCATACAGGGAGCCTTACATGCATATATCCAGATTTTGTGAGACTCAGAAGCATGGTAGCTATGGGAATTTCTCCGGAGTGTGTAGTAACACTGCATTGGGTACTACTGGAGCCATTTTGGAGGGGCCAAAGTGACTGTAGGCTTTTATAACATCAAATGTTGAGGTGCAGTTTCCCAAACTCTCCATGCTGTTACAAATGTTGCTATATTCTTTGCTAGAGAATCGTGCATTACTGTGATAACTACTTATAATGCATGATTGAGCCACATAGAATATTTGCAGCACTCTTAAATTGAAAAGTATATGTCTAAGTACAGTTTGCTATGTTATTTGTAACAGCATGGAGAGTTTGGGAAACTGCACCTCAACATTTGATGTTATAAAAGCCTACAGTCACTTTGGCCCCTCCAAAATGGCTCCAGTAGTACCCAATGCAGTGTTACTACACACTCCGGAGAAATTCCCATAGCTACCATGCTTCTGAGTCTCACAAAATCTGGATATATGCATGTAAGGCTCCCTGTATGCGCCACCTCAGCTACTAGGAAACGTCAGGATAAGATTTCTTGGTCCTTCAAACTTTATGAAATAAGTTCTAAAGTCTCATAACTCTGTTCTATGCATTTTAGATCACCTCTTAACACCCAAAAACTATCAAGTTTGGGCTAAATCCTATTTTTCAGTCACCCAGTTTATACTGCACCCACTCACCCAAAATAAACCACTTGACAGGCAACAGCCTCTGTATTCTGAGAGTGCTCACATACATCTATAAACCTGTAGAACTTCTGGACTCCCAGCTTGCTTGAGTACAGAATGCTAGGCTGTCTTAAGGATACATGTCAACTGGGGAGAAAACCTCTCACAGGCACCCTTGGATTCATTTTGTTCATATCTCACTCGTTTCTTAGTATTACCTGGGTCTCTTATATGCGTTTTGTAGCTCTGAGGCGCAGCTACCGAACGATATCTTACGCATATTTACAACGCCTTTATTCATGTAGTTATAGCTCTTTTAAGACGAGGATAGCCTCTCTGTGAGAGGTTTTCTCCAATACTGTATGATACTGTACAATTTCCTCGAGTGTGAGCAGCTAATGCGCGATTCAATCACTCCCCGTACCCTTGTGCTCACTTAGAGCGTGATTTTCGCATAGTACACAGATTTGTGGAAGAAATATTTTAGCTAACTTGGCTGACCCTCTAGCAGGCTTGTACCTTGGATGCGTGTCGCCAAACACCGCGACGAACTTACGGTAGTTGTGCAACGTGTCTTAGACTTCCTTTTTGATATAGAGGATAGATGAAAAGTGAGCTTAGATGCGCCCGCTCCGGTGTAATCATATCTCCGGCACGTGGCTAGGCGAGCAGCCTGAGATTTCTACTACAATGCTGGCTTAAATATTGACCCATGTATGAAAAGCGTTTGATCCACGCGCATATAACTAATATATGAAGTACATTGATCGCTGCCGGAGCCACAAACTACACCCCAGCGTGTTTGCTGATGATGCTATTTATAGCCTAGCTGACTGCCTTGCTAAGTATTGGTAATACCACAGCGGATGTTCCCATGCCCAGTGTAAAGACTACGCTCACCGTAGCCACCCTGATCCCCGTCGGCGTCACACCGGCTGCGCAAACAGATCAGAAATATCCTTATTGTGTTGATTCGCCAAGTGGGAAAGAGGGCTGAACCATCAGAAAAGGCTATGCAAGTGTCTGAAAAAACAGCCTCGAGAGCGCGGCTAATCCCATCTCACCATCTCCTACTATTTGTGAAAGCCAAGTACTCGCCACCGGGCATCGCAGCAGTGTGGATAGACGTCATCGTACTTGAACACTGGGAAGCAAGACATTTGAAAACGGTATCGAAAAACAGGAAGTTCAGAACCGCTTCGACATAGCAATCAACAACGAAGCAAAGACAGTCAAGCAAATAACACTGCATTACCGCCCCTCGCTGAATAGAGGGCGGATGTTTGCGAGAACGCTAGGTTTAACGTTGTGTACTTGTGGAACAACCAAGCTATCAACCAAACTATAGAGATAGAGCTCAGTGTGGAGTTCGGATAATTGGCTTGTGCGCAGGTTTCTTGTGACAGTTACGACAAGAATCCAGGCCCATTCAAAGGAATGGTGCGTATCCACTAAATGGAGAAGTAAGCTTACCTTTGCAAAAACCCGTTTCCTTGTTTTCCGACGCGAACAGTCACGGCTGGGCTTGCTACTTTAGTTGTAAGTTGTGTGTCACGGTAGAAACCCGTACCTAGGTATTGTCTTCTGTAAACGAACTTGATTAAGTAGGTAATCGATCCCCGGCTCCAATCGTCTGAAACAGCTGGAGAGCTGATTGAAACGGGTGACACGAGAAAAACGCCAGCGCAGAGACTATTATCCCTGTTCTTCTTGTTTGACGCTCCGATAGATCCCTCTCACGCTCGGATGCGACTCGGCCCTCTGCCTTTTTCTTAAGAGTCCAGTAGCTTGGCATTCATTGCGGAACGTGGAGTGGAATATCTCGAGTGAAGTTCAGCGAAGGGGCTCCAAACGGAACGCTCCGCAGTTTGCCATTGGTAACTTACCATGTTTTGGTGATTGTTAGGTTATAGGTGCCGCTTCATCAACAGGTTTAAGGGGCAGCATTCGGCGATTCTTCCAAGAGCGACTCGTAATTAAGTAAGCCTTACATTTGGCATACACTGACCATACGCGAAATGAGCTCTTTTTGAAGTCTAACAGCCCGGTTCCGGATGGGCCAACTTGTGGCACAGTCGTCGTGTGGGTTCACGCCACCGCCACGAGGCGATATTTGTGATCTGCAAGATATGCGATGGCATCAGGCCCATTGATCCGCGTAGTGTTCTTGTATACATTATAACGGGTATGAAACATACCCACTGGTTCTTGACTGCTCCTGACTCTCGAAGAGTTTCATCCAGGGTTTCAACTGTAACTTACACAAGCCGAGAGACCAAGACGCAGTTCTGGGGATGGTTTGTACGCGACCGGATTCCAGGACGAAAGTGCCAATGCACGAACCATCCACTTTGCTCAGTTAGATGCCCAGGCATTGCTTGGCCCTACACGCCTTCGTCAGGTCTCCAATAGCCTTGTGCTTGTTGCAGAACATGGAGTGGGGTCTGCCGGAGAGCTTCTGATTGTTATGCTCTGGACACTGGCGGGCACGCTATTTCATCAACATGCTTAAGAGAGCAGTGTTAGGTGACCCACTTGATGGCTTTCTGCTATAGAGTGTTGCGCTTGGTATACTCCGCCGACACGCAAAATGGCATCGCTTTCCGTTTATGGACCAACTTGTGGCACGGTTGTTGCTCTCTCCCTGAGTTGGTTCACGCCACCGTCATGAGATGGCCTTCGTCAGCTGTAAGTCTTGGTGTTCCTATTGGTCCGTCTTGTACAGTCCGACGTTTATGAAATACATGCAGTGCTACATTACTTGATCACCCTTCACCCTCCGGCATGAAAGCTCGGGGGCTTTCTTTTATCTGCTCGGCTGCAGTTACACAAATCAGAGGCCAGGAGGCAGCTGAAAAGGATGGGACATAGAATCCTCCTTGCCCTGCCTAACTATATGCAGATGAACAGACAAGTTCCGTCGCTATAAAAGGCCCACGTAACTTCGTGCCTCGACCAAATCACCATTCCGTATTCTCTCAGTAAACGCAATCCTACATGACTATCCGTTACTCAGTTCACCGAGGGGTACAGATGTCCACCGTTCAATCACCTAGCCCCTCACTCATTGGACGTTGGCACTCTCAGTACACGCTCTACTTTATCCTCGAGGGCATATTTTCTAGGCAAAGCAAAGTGGCATTACTAGTATGTTTTCGCTTGCTTGCATTCGAATATCGCAGAAGGCTTAAATAGCTTGCTTGTAGTACGCTCTAGCTATAATGTGAGACTTAGAAAATGTTTAATCTATACTCTAACTGACAAGCATGAGCAGAATTGCTATATTCCAAGTATTTATACTGGGACGCGCACTTTTAAAGTGACCTTCGACTTTACAGCTTCCGTGTGCATGATTTCACCACCATGGTAAGCGGTATTTCTCACTAGGGCGTCCAAGTCCTCAACCCCTCCTTGAGAATTCTAGTTGTACTAGGTCAGTGACCTTGTTCGCCCTTCAAGGTCGATATCGTGCTTCACTATAATCCCATGACTCGTCTCGTCCATCCATGAATCCTTTTAACTACATCCATTCATTTAATTTTACTCCTTGGATAATACAAACTCCTGTAATGCCTGTTTCAAAGTCTTGGAATCTTTATATTACCCTCCTTGCTCGTTGTCCGTTCAACAAATGTTCTATAATTTCATGTACCCACAAAACCACGCTCCTTTTAGAACTAAAATGGTTTTAACACAATGCTAGGCCTAGTATTTTGGTGGTTCTGAGAACGGCTTGCGAAAGGCTGGAAGAGGGCGGCAGACAGAATGATTGGGCACCGGAGTGTTGCAGCAGCGACAACCTATGCCCGATTTAGTATTGAGTGATGCACCAGCAAAATCACCGAAATCTTTGGTAGAAGGGTGCGGTATTCGCTATGCATACATTTTGATTTTTCTTTGTGTTTCAGCATAATTCTCATCACACAAGACTGCAGACTAAGGAGTGCGCATATAGTCAGTCTTAGGACTAAGGTGGGCGATGAAAACCTCAACATGCACATATACCTATGTTCTCTTTTGGCAGAGCGGTAACTCGTCTCCCCTTGAGTTGTGGGCGAGCGGGCGGCAAGGAGCGTACCGCCGACGCGCCCGCGTGACCTACTCCCGCTCCAAGAAAAACACCCCTATCTCGCACTCACCTGACTTGCCGAGCTCTGCGTAAACAAGCCGCGCCATTCATTCGCGCTCCGCACGTGATATACCAAACACCAACAACGCGCGACCTCCTAGCCCCTAAGCGGGCGGGGTAGTCTGTTCTCAACCACCCTCGCCCCCGACTTTCCCTCTTCGTGCTCACTTGCCTTTCTTGACTTCGACACTAGGTGAGTTGGCGTGGTCGTCGCGCGTGCGTGTATGCTCATCGCCCGCTCGTTAGCTTGGCGCGCTAGCCATTTGGATCCCCCGCTTTCTGGTGACCTCGGCACTCTTGTTCCCTTCGACGCCCTCTCTCCCTTCGACAATTGCTCTTTTCTTTTCTTCTTCAACCTTCATGTTCGACGCTCAGCAAGAACGATACCCAGCAAGAACGACAATCTCCCTGGATCCCCCCTATTCTAAAAAATCATAAAAAAGAGAGAAAGAAAAGAACAAAAAAAGAAACAAAAAAGACAAAAAAAAAGACACAAAAAAAGAAATATAAAAAAGAGGAGGCGCGCTCTCGGATGAGGGGAGGCTCTGGCCGGTGGTGTTGGGCGCATCCACCTCAAGAAGGCCGGAGTCTCTTACATGCCGGTGCGTCTTTCCTCTCTTGTCCTGGTTATTGCTCAGAACTAACAGGTATACTTGCAAGGAACGGTCGTCGAAGCGGATGTGGAGCAGGAAGAGCGTGGGTCATGGTGTTCTACATCTAGCCCTTATTTACACGATACGATTGCTGTGATACATGTTTATGCCTTCAATGATCCTTGAGTATATGCGTTGCCATACAAGTAAGCTAACCATCCTACCTAAAACTAGACACATCAACCAAGTCTCCTACATTCTCTCGTGTGTTATACATTATTGTTCCACCCCTAATCCCTACTCGAGGAACCCCACTACCCGCGCATGAGGAGTGCCTATTTACACTCTCGTATTCCTCTCCTCCAATTCTACACCCTCGTCTTCATTCCGGTGCCTTCGCCCAACTCCTAGCGTCGCAATCGACTTCAACATTTCCCGGCTGCGCTTCATCCGCGTCTCCCATACCTCATCAACTTCTTGCATACTACTTCCCAGGGTCTCGAGCATCCATATTATGCACGCTACCGACGTGAGCACTTGATCATGCACGTTGGTCTATCGCCTAGGATAACAAAAAGGGGAGTATAGGAGGGACTCACGTAGACATGCCCCGAACATGAAGTGAGGGCCTGAAGGACTACGGGACAAGAATAGTGGGATCGCGAGCGCGACTGCGAGGTTGGCGAGCCAGTTGGAACTCTGGGCGAGGGATGAGGCTGTTGCCCGAACTCACATGGGCTGAGTTTTGGTTATGAAGATCTGAAATTGGGTTAATTGGCGACCAGTGAACCGGAGGTACGATGCGGTATAGATGTGCTTTGACTGAAACAGCCCAAGTAGTTCAGAAACTATGGTCTATTATATTAGCAAGATACGTTCAGCGAGGCGGCCAATATTTACTTACGCAACAACGAAGAGCTAGGAGCTTCAAGTTAGCACAATAATGTAAATTTCGAACCGCAAGGATACTCACGTAAATAAAAACGATAATCGCCTATCGGCCTGGTCCATTTTGCGCTCCAGTAGCGTAGAGTGACCCAATAGAGATCATACATACTGACATGACTAGACCGCCTACGATCGCAGATGAACGCCGGCCCCGCTTGTTGAGGAGGTATAGTTGGGCGGGTATGGTACAACTATTACAAATGGTAGATTAGAACGTGAATATCAATTGCCGGTGCGTTTTTGCTTGCTGGCATTCCAGTGTTGAAGTAAAGCTGAAATTGCTTGCTTGCAGTACGCTTTAGCGATAGTGTGAGACCTGTAAAATGCTTACTTTGCACTCCTGTACCAACACACCACTTTGAGGCCAGGTGTAAGATGCATTTCTAACTCTCCTGCCTCTATGGAAGCGCCCTTAGGGTGGGGACTTTGTAGCTGTTTTTTGAGGTATTCGTAAGGCGAGGTTCTTAACTGCTGAAGAATAGCGCCGGGATGAGTCAGCCGTCTTCTAAGCTGAGATCTTACCCGTGTTCTATCCTCAACCTCTACCTTCAACATATATTATAAATATCGTACTACTGAAGACTTATCGTGATGAATATGGGCGCTCCAATGTATCGGCTCGGCAAAGAGCCGTTACCTCTAGGTCTCGTGGAGGAGGACCGGTCTGTGTTGATGCAACAACTCAAAATCGAAAATTGGACGCGAGTGGCATCGGAAAGCTGCGCTTTCAAAACGTTCTTCTCGGCTGGATCATGTATGTACATAAACGACTCAGTTTAATTTTTACGGTTGTGTACTGACTTTGCGAGTGGTGCGAATGTAGGATTCAGGCTAGGCGCCGTGTTTTCGCTATGCGCATGAGGACCTAATGCAGCACAACAATCTGCGCATAGCTAACGCTAAAAAAACAGCTGATTTCTTCAAGAGTACTGATCGGAGTATGTGGCACTCGGGAAGTGGCTTTGCGAAAGTTGGTGCATTGTATTCAGGGGCGGAGTGCTGTATCGAAGGGGTGAGTTTAACTCAGTCGCTTATACTCTGGTGGAGTCCGTGTTCCTCTACGTGTACTAGTATATTTAACGCCTGCGGTTGACACACCGCGAGACCACAAACATGCCTTTGCCTCGGTGCAAGCTGTTGTCCGCGGCGTTTGTCTGATTGCGTGTTCCTACGGCCACCCTTTCTTTTGCTTTGTCTGACTGATCGCGATCACGGTTTATATAGTTCCGCCAATAACGATATCACGAACGCCGTGGCCGCAGGGTCCGTCTCTAGTGCTGTACCTGCGCAAAATTCGGGTTCGCATGCTGCGGCAGCGGATGGACTGGTATTAGCTACATTCTCGGCTGCAATTGACTTGTTATGAGGAGGGAGACTTCGGAGTGAGTAATCCAGACGTACGAAATGTTCTGGGCCTTCCTTGTTTCCCATTCGCATTACCTAGGTCATATAATGGTGCATGGAGGAACCAGGCCTGGTACGACGTATGGCAACGTCTCAATTCATACTCCCATTTCTCCGCGGACCATTCATCTTCCATTCCACCCGCGGTTTCATTTTTATGTTTTTCACGCACTTTCTGGACGAATAAGTACTAACTCAATCGAACTTGCAGTGATGATTCAAACAAAAGAGCGGCACCGCTCGCCAAGGTATACCAATTCCTCAACCTCACCACGTAATGTGGGTGCCTTTTTAGGCAACACTTTTGCTGCCGCTCAGGCATGCATTGTACGTCGAAGTAACGCCTGTTTATCATCTACTCGGAAGTACTGCGGCCGACCTTCTGGAACATGGCGGCCATTTACGGGCGCTCGCAGTCGAAACGCATGCACCCAATATCTGGAAAACGAAACAATCCTGGCTGATCTACCGCTACGATCTTGCTATCCGGATGCACATCTGTCATGTGTCATTCTTTTCCTCCGTCACAATCAATGGTTGCGCGGATTCGATTTTTCGTTCCGAACTCCATAATCATCTCGACACGAATCCGCGTCCAAGATTATGTTATCTCCAACGGCACAATTTGAGTGCTAGAAGTCTGATTTATCTCACCGATGCGCATTGGTCGGTTCCAGACGCCATGCATCCAGAACATCTAAACTAACTGAATATTGACTGTCAAGGTTCTGGCGAGCACGCACCGGCTTCCATCTGCCCAGCATTTAACTTCGGCAGTGCAGTAACCTGCATTCGCCTCATATCGGGAAGAATCCACAGGTGGGGTTTTAACGCAATATATTCCTCTCTTTGTTTCGTGATGAGGGATTTAAGTTTGTAGGACAGATCGCCCCTTTCTGCCATGCCGCCTACTATACTATGGGGCTTCTCGTACCTCATGTGGACCCTTTCTGTGCGCCATGCCGCTATACCACCACCACTACAAAATCGATTACATTTCCATGGGGCCCACAGACTATCACAGCGACCCACGACATAAATCGAACCAGACATGCCCAATCACCGTACTTTCCACCGGGGGGCGCACATGCCTTGCGTTCAACCAGCTCCGCCTATGTTCATTGCCCCCGCCCCGCCTCGGCCCATTCGGACGTCCATACTTAGACTTTTTGTCTTGGGTGTTCCGCACTGGATCACGAAGCTCATTACAACCACCAGCGAGAGTACATCTAATGTGGATTTCTTAAGCGCAATAGATAGGAGCAGTTGGACACGGTTCACCCAAATGGTAACGCTCCGTGCATGGCTGTATGTTTATTCAGCTCCATCATTTGTTGACATATATTGGTTTTAGAACGCTGTGATATTGCTGTAAGCCACAATTTTATTACTGGACATAGCCTTTAGTTGTGTGTAATGAGCTCATGGCCTAAACAGATCGTCCATTTCTCGTCTTTCTACCCCCTGGTCGGGCGGATTGGAGACGACTCTCCAACTCATTATGTTGGGGTGCTCTGTGACCATGGTCAAACACGGGCGACGAGCTTGTGCTCAGTCTAGCAATACGTCTAGCTCGACCGCATTGGTAAGTCGTTTGAACACTACGCACCAATCAGAATCTGGCCTTATATTATATCTCTAAGGTTGAGCTCCAAGCATATCGGCGTCGTACCGGCTACCTCCTTACCCTACAGGCGCTGTGCCTATGTACAAAAATTTTAGGGTTTGTTTTTCCTGGCGCAAATCTCGAGTCATAATGTTGTGGCCAGTGCGACTCTCTGTTTCATGCAATGTCCTGGTCCGCTATGTATGCATCGTGGTCTCTTGGATGCAATTTCCACCAATTACAGTTGTTGAACATAGTACAACGCCCCAACCTTGGCTTTACTTGCGCCCAC
The DNA here is from genome assembly GCA_015039395.1 of Ceratobasidium sp. AG-I. Lineage (NCBI taxonomy): Eukaryota > Fungi > Basidiomycota > Agaricomycetes > Cantharellales > Ceratobasidiaceae > Ceratobasidium > Ceratobasidium sp. AG-I. The sequence goes on along the minus strand of MU132143.1, from coordinate 330,792 downwards.
ATCAGTCTGGCCTAGCATAAGTCTGCTTAGTTGATTCCTTTGGTTGACTGACTAAACACTTACCGCAGCCGTAGCAACTATCCATTCGTTAGATAGTACCTTAAGCCGTGCTATCCAATGGTGTGTGTATATGATACGGTCGGCCCAGGGTTTCAGCACATATTTCGGGACCTCCGTCGGGAAATGCAGAGTCGAGAGGGTGGAATTTCCCCTCCATCGTAGCCGCTCCATCGGAACAAGCTCCGTATTGGCCGTGTAAGTTTACGTTGCGACTATGAATCTTTTTTTTACATGTTAGCGCGACGGGATCATCATTTCAGCCGTTTACGAAAATAAAGATCCCATCGCTTGAGCTTTAATATTATAAGATAAAATAGCTAATACAAACGTTAAGATTGTACTAGTCAGGTAAACTATCCTCTCTCCCTTTTGATGGGCTGATTTCTTAAGATTGTACATGAAATCATCTACGTACCAATTGGCTAGTTGAGATAATCCGTATGACCACCGTCGAGCGCTAGCATTTACGTATTGCACTCATGGGCAGTGAACGGACTGGTAGAACCCCCAGAGGACGTATGGTCTATATGCCTAACATGAGAAAACGACATGAAGCGTCAAAATCATCATTACTCACTAAGCACACTGCTTGCCAATAATTCCTAGGGAGGCAAAGCCAAACGACCACATCACACCAGCCCGTGGGGGGCCATACTTGATTAACAAGTCCCGCTGTAGAACCCATAGACTTGGAAATAATTTGCCTAAAATAGTCCAAACCGCTTGGTGAGAACGGGTAACGAGTTATTGCTCACCGCGTGAGCGGCGTACTTTCCCATTGCACGGTGTCCATAGAGCATACACACGCCGGCTAAGATACTTGATGCGTCACAAATGACTTTTAGGCATACGTCCCACGGTTCTGGAGGCGATGAATAGAGTATTAGATCTAGAAGGAATTTCTATGAGGGATCTGAGCATACGCTGCGAGCCAATATTATTCACTTACGCCCACATCAGCCCGGCCTAGCATAAGCCTGTTTAAGTGGTCCTTTTGCCCAGCTTGCTAACTACTTACCGCAACTGCAACAACCATCCATTCGCCAAACAGTCTTTGAGTAGTGCTCGCCAGTAGTGAGTATAGATAATTCGATCGACCCATGGGTTTTCGATTCGGTTGAGGTGCATTTCGGATTCCCTGCCCAGAAATGCGGATCTCTGCATGTACGATAGAGGGCGAGGAGGATGATGCCTTCCTTCTACCATGGCCGTCCTATCGAGCCGAGTCCGGTATTGGCCGTACCGGTTTACGTTGCGAGCGCGAACTAGAGTGTGGTCCTATATGAGTATGGCTGCTTTATTGCTTTATCGACCCGAATCTAGAAGTCCCATCACTCGAGCTTTGGATAAAACAAAATGCAGAGGCGGGGAGTCGTTAGCAGGCTGATTAAGATTATGCGTGAAGCTAACGGCGCACCAATTGACCAGTTGAGATAAACCTTATGGCTAGAGTCGGCTGCTTTATCGAGTGCTATCATGTGTGCCTTACACTCTGAGGTCGTGAATGGGCTGATGGATCCTTCGGGCGTCATATGGTCTACGTATGTGGCATGAGAAAGTGAAACATAGCGCCAACACCACTACTGCTCACCAAGCATGCCGCTCGTCAGAGCACCTTGTATTTCTGTTCGAGCAGCTCCAAGGTGATTTCGTCTTTCGGCATGTATTCTAAGTGGGCCCAGTATTCCTCGCCAAATAGCGCGCCTATCAAACCAGGTTACGCTATGAACTCGTCTCTTGTTTGAGCAACTTACGAAGATGTAGATTATTCCCAACTTCCGAGACACCCAGATCAGTAGCTGTTCGCCGAGACAATGTCGTGGTTGACCACAAGTATCGACAGGTGTTCCCCCGAGCAATCCAGAAACACGTCAAGTGATGTTACGTCTGACAAGACGTGTCTTCGAGGGACAAAAAATCGCCATATCAAGTCATGGGTTAGTTTGGGACACTTGTATGTCGGATATACATTGCTGCTGTGGTGCGCAGCTCACGAGTGTAAAAGTAAGGCCGGCTATGACCTTTGGTGTTAGGACACAGAAAGCCTCCATATGAAGTTCACCTACCCTTCTTCCGGATGGTGATATTCTTCCCATCCATTTGGCACTGCAAAGTATTGGACGCCGGCAGCGTTGCGGCGACCAAGGGGGCCAGTTGCCTGAAACCTACACCCTCTTCTTTGGACCCTGGGGACTCGCTTGCCATCGATCGTCGTGACGTGGATGATTCGCCCTTGCGTTGGTGCCTTCATCCATCAAAAATGCTTCGATTGGTGAACGGAGTGAAATGGCGTACATACGTGCGTGTCCAACATTTCCAGAATACCTAAATCCCCTGAATTGATCAACATGAAAATCCACCAACGCGAACCCTAGACTCCTGCACGGAGCGGGGAACTCCGGGTTCTCCGCTTGAGCGCCTATACGAGACTCGGTGACGCTCGGGAGCACTCTCATGTGCTTGGAGTTTGATCTACCCACCCGTTCTCTCATATTGATAAAATCTTAAGCTATAAACCAAATTATAACAAAGATGTGCTGTATATCTTTATAAGCACCAGGCGAGGCGTGAGGTGAGACAACGGTTCAAGAGTGTCAGTTGTATAGACACGCCCGGCTCCACCAAAGGAGCCGGCGGGAGATGTGAGCACAGAGCAAAATATGTCAAGTAAGCACTTATAGAGTACCAATTATAGGGAGGAAAATGAGATTGGGAGCCAGTGCGAACCGGATGGACATAGCTAGCAAAAATACTTGGTTAACCTGCCTGGCCACATGGTTACTCGGCAAAATTCCCTTACCTCAAGGAGCACGCCGAAGTGCTCTGGAGTAATGGTACACTCCGGATCGCATAAGTGCTGAAGGAGCACGTGCTACGGTACTCTAGGGAGATCGTGAGCGCTCTACAGCGCTCATTGTTTTCAACTGGGGGCGTGTGAGTGCTCCGGAATGCTCCAGATCCACTGGAGCAGCTGGAGCCACTCCCCGAATCTGGAGCGCTCCGAAACTAAGGGAGATTTTGCCGACGTAGACCTAAATTATGGTGTTCTACTCGTTGTGAAATTATCAATGATCTGTGGGATAGCAAATGAAGGTCTTTAAAAAGAACACCATAAAACTCACTAGGTAGTGGTTTGATAGAAAGCCCCTAAAGCCTCGCCGCCAGACGCGATAAATCGCTGCTCCGCGCACGCCGAACATGGGTGGGGTGTCTTGATCTTTCTATTTACTGCTTATGATAACGACAAGTTTATATTGTGGGTATATGCGCGCCGATCGAACGCCTAGTGTTCAAAGATCAGTGTCTAAGCTGGTACAGCGGTCAAAATTTCAGATCGTTTGCTTGGCCGGGGAAGGATGTACTTGCGCCGATCCAGATATAAGTAAGCCCCACTTTCAGTTACCTTGCATACATCATGCAGGTCAAGGCTTCTGTTCCAATTATCTGAAACAGCTCCTGGACGGGCACCACGATGGAAAAAGTCAACACAAAACCGAGGCTCCCCAATCCACATGTCACACGGACCCCGGACGCTCTCTGAGTTTGTGACGAAGGGTCACGCTCTAAACACACTAAATGTTCTATAGTTTCATGTATCCGCAGAACCACACTCCTTTTAGAACTAAAATGGCTTTAACACAGTGCTAGACCTAGTATTTTGGGTAATTCAGAGAAAGGCTTGCGAAGGGCTGGAAGGGGGCAGTAGGCGACAGACAGAATGCCTGGACTGGGAAGTTGCGGCAGGATTAGACGCCCAGCACGGATCCCCGGACTATCCAGAGCAGTCACACTTGTGACGGAATATAACGCTACAAACACATGCCAACAAGTTTCATCCCACCACACTACCGTGAGACAATGGCATGGCGTTGCAGAGTACGCTCTAGGCTACAGTGGAAAAAACACGATGTCCAAGCTAATCAATGCGCGTCTTTCTGATCTTCTGATCTAGGCAAAATATAGTCAGAGCTAAATTATCTCGTTGGAGACACAACTCTACGCGGTTTAGAGAACCTTCCGGTTGACAATTGTATATGGCTGATGGGGCGACTGGACGCGTTGCTCATACAACATCAAGAGGCGTGGATCTGGGTCTTTCAAATTATGTAGAGCGGAGTTATGTATGAAGTAGCATCTATTTGTCACTTGTACACGAGTTTGAGTCGTCTTCAAAGATACGGGATATCACGTTACAAAACCATGCGCGACACGGCCGGTGGTCTGGACCGATAAGAAGTAACGACATGTGTTGCACATCGATTCCTGCCTTGATACCTATGAGGTAAATATAATATCGGTCGACTTAAGTCCACAACTAAGTCTGGATCATTTTGCTACTCGTATGGGGTATTTGTTGCTCATATTCATTTCGTATCTAAAGAGAGAGCACATTTATTCCTATTAAGTAGCCTTGTCCTTCACGGTTATAGATGATACTCGTTGTAAGCAACGTGCAACGGAGCCTACCCCGCATGTTCTAGCCACGTCCCTACGAGCGTGTGGGAGGTTCTTGAGTATGGTCCAATATTTTGGTGTACGGGGCCCAGAGGACGAGCGATTTGGGGCCGGGGAGTAGGCAGATAAAGATGGGGGGATCGGTGTGGAGTGCCATCGGCCAGCCCATTTCAGCCTAACCTTAGCTACATGCGGGGTCCCCAAAGGCTAACGCAGAGAAGAGTTGCTCGGGTGCTCATCGTTTCCTTTTTGAGTATGTGGAGGAATAAACAGAACGTACCCGTATATTATCTTATCCAGAACAGTGAGCCGTACCGTCGCCTTCAGTAAATTTCAGTATGGCATCCCGATCTAGTTCCCGCCAGCGACGCGGCCCAAACCTAACGGTCGTTGCGGGAGCACCAAAAAAACCTACGTGCTACAAGTCCAGCAGCACTCCTTTCCGTTGTGTCATGGTAGTCTTGCTTTTCGGTTTGCCTATCTTGCTAGAGCAGAACGGTTTGAACTCGCAGGCTCAACATGTCGATTGCGCTAGTCGTATCTATCGTGCGCTGCGAGTGCAGTGGGCGATTGTAGTTGTGTTGGTATGCTTTTCCCCCAGGATTTGAGCGTATTATTACTGACCACCCTGTTTGTTAAGAGTGTTGCTATTGTTGTGTAAGTGAATTTTCATATACTGCATTAGTTCCGTTTTCTAACGCACCGTAGTGTGTTGAGTCGTCGACTCCTTAACTCCCCGGCATCAATATCACAACTCCTCGCGCTTGGATGTTGTATTATTGCGGCTGAACGTGGTGCCGACGCATTCGCATATACTCAGTACACTTTATCCAAGGTGCGTGTCAATTAAACCCCGTATATGAATTATCAGAGACTGACGTGCATTGCTCACCCGGACAGGATTGCGGCGCATACAATCAGGCTAGCACACGCGCTGCCGTACCGGTAGCCCTCTACATCTGGGGCCTGCTCTTTATTATGTTTCCACACGCCTTCAATCCGTTTTGAACGTAGCCGGTCTTGGCGGGTTCGTACTAAAATCCCTAACAGTTGCGAAATTCTAGTGGAGATGGCATATCGTTTTTGGCTACTCTCACACTCACCAATGCTTCTCATCTGTAGTTTCTTGGATTTTCCCTTTTTTCCTCTCTCCAAGGTACACCCATATAAACGCGGTGTGTGAAATTTGTGAATGTTTCAGTTCAATGTCTCATTTTGAGTCCTACGTTACTCTGTTCTTGTAAACATGCCCTCCGTCCCACTCACATCTGTACAATACTACCAAGTCTCCTCCTGGAGCGCCGCTTGTAAAGACAAATTCCATCCCTCCAGGCCCCCTCTGCCTTTGTTTGTGAACTCTTCCGATTGCCCAGGCTGAGTAGTTTTATCAGAGTAACCCCAGGTAATGGCGTAATGGGCTAATAAGAGCTCGAGCTCTTCAATCTCATCCAAGTGTTCCAGACGAGATATCCTAGCAGGGCAGCATAACGATTTGTTAGCCGCGGTCGATAGTTTAGATCGGTGGGATTTACCTCTGTAGCTCCGACGCGGGGATATTCTCCCTCCTAATATCCTTCAACGTCCGTCCTCTTGCATGGGGCATCCCGTTACTTGAGAATCGGGCAACCTGCGAGTCTAGAGTAGGAAACGCCTCCGCACCAGGGATCTCTATATGTCGAGCCTATCCACGTCCAGTCTACCTCAAAACATAGTTCCCGTAGGCGTAGGGAAAGGACCAACCTTGAGATTATCTTTCAACACCCGCCCAAATGGATCTCTCAGCCCAAACATCTCGTAAACGATCCCAGCGGTACGAGAAAAGGTATCTGCGAACCATCGAACGAGAGAGGCAGAGGCGGCTGGAGGCATGTATACGAATAGACATTCGGCGATGAAGAGAGTTGGGAGGGTGGTGCTCAGTGGTTCTGAGGTTGTTTTGGATGAACTGTCGTTGGGAATGGGAGGAGAGGCAAGAGAGTTGAGGGATGCGAGGTCTCGGAGGTCCATTGGGAGAAGGTGGTAAACCGAGGAACTAAGCGCCGTCCCACCTCGTTCTGCGAAAACATTGTCCAGACATAATGCATAGATCAGAGTGATGGCTTCACTCACCTATTTTTAGGTCCGATCCCAACACCTTGCTCAAAACAGGAGACTGCATAATCGACTTGGCCTTCCGGGCCGTGTTCTCCGTAAAGTCAAGTTCGACATACGACTTTATCCGTTTATTATAGCCTTTCTCCTAAAATTTTCGTCAGAAAAGCAACTCGCAGTCACTAGAAAGCGAGGACTTCATACCTACCATCAACCTCCAAAACCGCGTATCACTCCCCGCTCCAAGACAAACAACCTGCACTCCCTCTTCCTTCCCGCCCATCAAATCCAACCATCCCTCAACAAGCGTATCAATCGCCGTTGCCCTTACGTATGTCCCCACATTCATCAACGGTGCACGCGCAGGCACAAGTCTCGCCCTCGGAACAAGCGGGAGGAGGTATGGGTCAGTGAGGTATCCGAGGCGGACGGCCGAGAGGCGCGAGTGGGCGGCATCGGTGTCTGTGCTACGTGTTGCGCTGTCCGCGTCTATGGCACTATGTGCTGGCGGAGGCGGATACATTTCCAATCGTTTTATCTTGTATTAAGTTGGTGGTTGTGGTTGTGGACGGCAAGGGGTAAATCTGTTACATAAGACTAATTAGCGCGATCAATTTGAAGATCGACGTAATTTGCTTCCTTGAAGGTAAATCTCTAAACTCTGACCATGTCCATCGACTATGTTCTCCTCCTTTGCTCATGCTCGAGTCGGAGCTTGTAGGTCTTGTCTCCACCCGTGTGTGTCAAGGACAAAGAGAACTGGATTCGCGGGGCTTCTACCTGGGTTGCGGTTGTTAACAACCCAGATAACAAGTCAGCCACTCAGGTGAGTTATCGTTCTTATACAGAGTAGGATATTATTTACAAGAAAATCTGGTGGCATAGGTCTAGGGTGTTATTATCAGATTTTGTCTCGAGAGATGGGATAAAGAGGGTGCTGTTGTGTAGGAAACCAAAGGACGAGGCTGTTGCTCAGGCTTTGGATTTAGCCGTTGAGTGAGTTCTCTCTTTTCCTGTTTGTGAGCCGACTTATATGACTATGCGTAGGTATATAAAGAAGAGGTTCGAGAACGTGACGATGTTTGTGGAGGCGAGTTCGAAGATTCCTGTGGGAGTTGAACCGTATCATCCTCGGTCTGGTACGTCTCTCCCATCAGCCCCACTGGGCTCTGTCGTACTAATGCCGGAACGGTGGTGCAGCGGATAGGCCGGAGATTGATCTAATCATTACGCTCGGAGGGGATGGGACGATTCTACATGCCTCATCGTTGTTTAACACCGGACCTGTACCCCCTGTGTTAAGTTTCTCGATGGGGACGCTAGGATTTCTGTTACCTTTTCGTAAGCATCTGCTCTCTCTTTCACTCCCCTCTCCCTCCTTCATTCAACCCTTCCTCTCCCTCCCCTCCCTCATTCATTTGGGCCTTCTTTTGTGGTAAGGCTGCTGATGAAGAGCTGAGTATAGATATAAATTCATTCCCGACTGCGCTGGATGATGTATTCTCTGGAACTGCGACTGTATTGCCGAGGATGAGGCTGGCGTGTACGTTTCATGATCAGGCGGGGAAAGTAATTGATCTAGCAGAGGATGGTGAGTTCGTATGCGCTTTCATGATTGAACTGGACTGATCGAGCGGGGAGGGTAGCTGGAGTTTTTAAACCTTTGCAGGTCATGAACGAGGTCAGTTTGTCATTATTTGGGGGCTAGCTGAAGCTGAAGGGTGTGTAGATTACATTGCATCGAGGTCGTAGCCCACACCTCACAATTATCGACGCATTTGTGGACGATGCACATTTGACCGAGGCGGTTGTACGTAAATTATTTCACCGCTAGACGCCCCCACGGCTCACGCCTTTTTACAGTCGGATGGCCTCATCGTGTCTACCCCCACAGGCTCGACGGCATATTCTCTATCATCCGGCGGGCCAATCGTACATCCTTCCGTGCAAGCATTGATCCTAACGCCCGTATGCCCACGATCCCTATCATTCAGGCCACTACTACTCCCCTCGTCTTCTGCAATCCGTCTCACAGTGAGCACACCCACTTTCTTCCCAAATAAAATATAACCCGATCCGGATATTAGATTAACCCGAAATCCCGAGCGCCGGCAGAAGTATCCATGGACGGCCAAACAATGCGGACCATGCACGTAGGCGAGTCGGTCCAGATCGCGACATCGGCATATCCAATACCATCCATCAACCGGTCCTCGCCTGCCTGCGCACCGGACGCGGACGAGGACGATGGGTTTAGGAGCGGGGCAAGTCAGGATAATTGGGTGCGAGATATTAACAATTTGCTGCAGTTTAATGCGTCGTTTAAGAATAGCGCAATCTTGTTTGGGAAGGAGCTGGGTTGAAGAGATGCGCTTGGCTCTCGGCTACTATTCCTGTGCATGTGTTAATAAGATTCAGTGATGTGCGGAGAATTTGAAATTGAGCTATGGGATGTCACGGCTAGGGACAAGATCTGGGCCGGGCTTGCGCGGGAAAATAATTGGAGGGTCGGAGCTTTTTGGTCACTTGCTTGCGACCACCACCACCACCACCACCACCACCACAGTCGAGATGCCTAGCACCTCACTCGACATTCGACTTGCTGAACCTGTTGTATTTCTGCGAGGGTTCGGAGATGCTGCGGCTCGGAGGCGCAATGCGGTCCCGGTGGAGACGGCGCCGGCGATGGTGAGGGGGATATTGACACTCAAGCTGGCGAAGGCGACGAAGATTCGGAGCATCGGGATCACCCTCGAGGGCAAGGCCAAGACGGAGTGGCCCGAAGGTAAGGCGCCACTTTCTGACGTATCGGCCGACGACTGAATATGTTACCTTTAGGGATTGGCGCAAGACGGGCAGAGGTGACGGAAGATGTGACCGTGTTGAGCTCGTCGACTGTATTCTTCCGAGCTGGACATGAGGCCGACGAAGCCCCGACGACGTCTGCGAGGAGGGCCATGTCGCTTGGGCCAGGCGTTGCAGTTGACCACGAGGCGGATGATGAAGGTGCCCTCTCCGATGACGAGGATGAAGAGGACGATGGGGCTGTGGTGCGTCGTTCAGATGCGCGGGAGCAGGGGACGATACGAGCCCCGAGGGGGAGGCGTTTAAGCGCGGACCAAAACTTTTTTCAACGCCATATCGTGGAGCACAACGACAACACTTCTGTCCCCACCCCGCCATACACTCCACGCACAGACAACAGCGTGCCTGGATCTCCCAGCCAGACTTTACACGAGCTCCGGAATGCGCTGAGGACCGATATTGCGGCTGCGCGCACGCCGGCTCCGTCTCGTACGTATATTAAAGCTTATTCCACGTGACATAATCGTTATTTATATGCGTGTGCATATGCAGGGCCGTCTTCGATCCATGCGTCTGCCAACGTGCCGTCGACCTCTACCCCAGTGCGTCCTACCGCACCGCACGAAATTCTCTCGGCTCCTGCATCTCAAATTCCATCCACGAACGTGTCTTCGGATGCTAGCGTCCGGTCGTTCCAGGCGAATATTTCGGAGCACCCTAGCGACGAAGAGGAAGATGAAGTTGAGCTTGAGAGGCGTCCGTCTGCGTCGAGGAGACAATCGTCGGTGTCATTTTTGGAGAATGGGGAGATGCGAATTGGGAATGGGGATGCGCTGCACTCGCCGCCGTTGACGGAGAGGCAGAGGTCTGTGTCGAGGTCGACTGTGTCGCAGTCTCCGGCTGTCCGACCTGGTCTGCATGCTTCAAGCTCGAACCCACCTCGACCAATTCTTCAAACATCTATGCCAAATTCGCTTAGGGGGAATAGCAGTCCTAGCCCACACCCGTCCTCTCTCCATCCGGCTTTCCGAGCCCACGACTCGAACCATGCCGACTTTTCCCCGGCCCGTCCAAGTGCTCTCGATTCTCCAAATGGCGAGTCCCCAGTACGTGACAGGGACCGCTCCGAATCGCGTGTTCGGGGGCGACAAACGACGCGGTTCAGCTTGTCGGCCGTATCGAACGTGTTACACGAGATCGGGCACGGTATGACTGAGATCACGGACCGGGTGAGGAGTAAGTCTCGTGCGAGCGTTGGGCCGAGTGGAGGGCAGGTGAAGACGTTTGGGAGAGGCGGAGCGGGAAGTGCGGGCGCTGGGATGAGTATGGAGAGGGGAAGAGATCGGGTTGCTGAGCGCCAGAAGGAGCGGGCTGGTGTAGGAGCGTTGGCGGGGGTAGATGAGGGACAGAGGGGGAGGCAGAAGGAGAGGACTGCGTTGGAGAAAATTGGGGCTAGTTTAGGGTTGGACGTCGAGCCTGATAATGAGAGCGATATGTGGCAAGAATTCCGGAAGGGTGAGTCGCTTGTTTGCTCTGAGGCTGCTAGATGGGAGACTGATTTTGGATTTGATTTATGGGTGGATATATGCAGGGACGTACAACTACCCTATCTCCTTCGCCATCCCATCCACCACACCTCCAAGCCTACACTGCGACTTTGGCAGTATCACATACCGCCTGAAAGCCGTAGTCCACCGCACGGGCACATTCGTACCCAAACTTGTCGCGCAGGCCGAAGTCACGCTCATCAGTAGCCCGGGCGAAGACGATACAGAGGACCGAGAGAATATTGTCGTGGAGAGACAGTGGGACGAGCAGTTGAGGTATTTTATCACGATTTCGGGCAAGAGCTTCCCGGTGGGAGGCGCAGTGCCTATTACTCTTGTGATGATGCCGCTTGCGAAGATCAAGATTTATCGAATTACGGTTTTACTTGAAGGTGAGTCTACCCTTTCCCTCCTCATCTCCTTTGGTGGTATGCTCAAATAACTTGGGGTTTATAGAGAAAATAGACTACTACGCGCATGGACGGCGTGTGGCGAGGCATGATCCTACAAGGCGGTACGAGTTGTTGTCGCTCAAGTATCCAAACTCGAAGCACGAGAAGGGGACGAGGCAACCTATCCTCCCTCTTCTCGATGATTCGCCGGATGCGGTTGCGCGGTCTCCGCTTGTTGGCTTGATTGAAGGCGAGGATGGGGGTGTGGATGGTGGAGAGGGCGAGGGCGCGGTGGGATTGTTTAATATTAATGGACCTTGGACTTTACAGGTAAGTTATTTCTGGGGTTTATATGCTCGGATAGATAGATAGATTGATTTTGGGCCGCGGACAGTTACAAGCAAACCTCCCAACATGTTCGAGTCCGATCCACTTTTCGTGCAAGCACACGAAGAGTAATATTATCATCTCCCATTGGATCAAAATCATGATTCGGGTGGATAGGGGTGATGATACGCAGATGGAGAAGGGAAAGCGGAAGCAGTTCGATATTATTGTTGAGACGCCTGTGCATATACTCTCGGTATGTCTCTCCTTTTCCTCTCGCCCAGGCGTGTACTAATATTACGGCGTAGTGTAAATGCAACCCGGACTACACATCCCTCCCCCCATACACCTTCTCCTCCCAAAAATCTGGCATCACAACTCCCGGCGCAGTCCCTCCAGGTGGATGTCTCTGCGACCACGCCAAGGCGGAGCAACAGAACCGTCTGCACTCACCTACTCCTCCACTTATGACTACGCAGTCGCCTATTGCGGGCCTTGGTTACAGCGCGTTTAATATGCCTGCTGGGGATTTCGGACATGCGCCGTTGAGGCGGGCGAGCTCGAACCATGCGGTTCCGGAGAGGATGATGGGAGGTTTGGGGGCGGATCATGCTCATCCCCCTAGTGCAAAGGGTGCCCCGAAACCTAGTGGAAGTGGTGCAGGGGGTGCAAGTGGGAGTGGAGCAGGAGCAGGAGGAGTTGCGGCGGGGGAGAGGCCGCAAGCGGGAAGAGCTGCAGAGTCTGCGGAGAGGATTACGACACTTCGGGATCGGAGTTTGCAGTTTGCGAGGTTGGTTAGTGGGGAGGAGGGTGTGGCGGGAGATGTGCCGCCTGCTTATGAGGAGGCTGTCGAGGGAGCGTCTGCGTCTACGTCTGTCGTACCTTCTGGCTCTGGATCAGGTGGAATAGGAGGGACAGGAGGGGAAGAGAGGGGCAGGGTGGCGTTTAGTCCGATGGGTAGTCGATCCGGAAGTCGAAGTCGGCCACATAGCAAGAGTAGGAGTCGGCCACAAAGCAGGAGTCGCGGAGAGAGTCGAAGTCAGCCGGGGAGTCGATCTGTTAGTCGGGCGACCAGTATGGTGTGGTCCTGATCTTGGAACTGTGGTAGTGTCATACTAATTAGGGAGCTGGGAATGGCGAGTTTTACTTGGACACTTTAAATTGGGATACCCCATACCGGATCCAATGTTTACTTTTCATAATAATAGCATAAATGTTGTTCCTCTAATTATTCAAGAAATGTGTGAGATGGTAAGATTACAACTTTGCCTGAGGTAGTGTATTTCCGCCTTCTTTCATTAGAGCCTTGGCCATACGCCCGAATAGAGGGAAACGCGAGCTCTGTTCTTTTGCGTTGGCAGAAGATGCCTGTCGCTGAGCGTAACGGGCAGCAATTCCTACATACAAATCTACCTTAATACCCGCCTCAAATGGGAGCAATAGCAAGCTTACCTTGCAAAATGATAGATAACCGGAAGAACATCCAGCTATTTGCGTATACCATATCCGTGATGGGGTATGGTACGCCAAAATCTGCGCAGAATGTGCGTTCGAGTTCTTCTAGCGGGCATGGAATGGCTTCTGCGGGTTGGTTTTTGAATCCACTGACTGCATTGGGCGGAGGTATGTCTTTTTGGTCGACGTGGAATGGCATTAGGAGATTCGCTAGGTCTGCTAGCTGAAAGAAAGAAACCGTGCAAGTCCAATTAAGGCAATATCACATGGGAAGTAGGGAAGAAGGTCGCTTACCGGGCTTCCCAAGGTGCACAGCTCCCAGTCCAAGATCCCAATTACGCGAGGTTCGGTAGGGTGGAAGATGAGGTTATCGATCTTGTAGTCGCCATGCACGATTCGGAGACCTGTTTTACGTTCGTCCGGGAGGTGGTCTTTGTACCAGGCAATCATCTCGTCATAGTCTGGGATGGGCCCGACAGGTACTTTGGTCTCTATGTCAACGGCTTTGGCCTGTGCTTGGGATACTCTGGAAGGTAGAGTCAATGGAGTATGATTAGAGATGATGGGGAAACGTACCTGGAGAGCGACTTGATCTGACGCGGGAAGTACGGAGTGTGAGGACCGAAGTCGTCGAGCCCAACTTCGGATGGGACGAGTGATGACAAGGCGGCAAGCGACCTGACAGCCGAGAGCCAGCTATGCCCGAACACATTCGTTAAAGAAAATTCGACTAAACTGAACGCACTAGACTCACCATTGTTTCCTATCCGCCTGCGGGATCTCGGGCATACGGGGATCGGCGAATATTCGCCCTTCGAGAAACTCCATCACGTAAAACGGGGTGCCGACGACGCTCGAATCTTCACATAAGATGATGGGTTGGGGAATAGGGATAGGTTTCTTCGTTTTATTGCGGGTGTTATGGGTGTGGATGGCTCGGAGAATCTTGTATTCTCGTTCGACTGCATGGGCGGTGGACGATAGGAGTTGCCCGGCGGGCTTTTTACGCATCACGAAACGAGTTTTGCTAGAGAATAATAGCTCAGTACGAGAGCCCCCTAATTTATTAATATATATAACTCACTTTGCATCTGTAAGAAAGTAGGTTGGGTTGGACTATTCATCTGCTTCAGCGAGCACGAGGATAAGTGGAACTAAAAGTCTAACCTGTCCGTACTGCACACAAGATGTAAGTAAGAGATAGTATGATAGTACATGCGGTAAAATACCTTGAACTGCTTCACTTCTACAGGCACCTTGACCTCTTTCGCGTGCCGCCCCAGGTAGTCGTTCAAAGCCTGGACATTAATTTCTGAGCGTATTTCTCCATACTCGCCACCAATTTTAGCGTTAGACATTGTGTTAAATTTGGTAGCTTTGCTGTGTATTTTAAGTGAGAAAAACAGGTAGAGCACAGTGTGGTTGCGTGAGGAGCAGGGGGGGAGGTTGACAAGAGTGTGGGGGGAGTTTTGATCGGGTGCAGCTTGAGTTATACTCGGCCTCGGTAAAGGTTTAGCACCCGAGAGCCGAATAAGCGCTGCTCGCTTGCCCTGTTTTTCATTCTGGAGTTGCTCAGACGGAAAATGTAAACACGTAGCGGGTGCAAGAGTGAACCGTTACTGAATTCGAGCTCGTGTGGTCACAAAAGTGATAGATATTTACCGTGCACATCGTCTACAACATTGACGGGTTGGTACGCGTCTGTAAGATTTTTGAGTTACAGTAAACTCGTACTTTGGAATCCAGCTATGAGACTATGATTGAGGTATTTTAAATTTGTTTTATCGAGCCTGGACACTAAACAAACACTTCACTTTCAGTCTTTGCACCTCGATCAAAGGGAACCAAACAAGTCCCGACAGTATTTCAAATCGGCACTCGTGTTCCAGTCCTGCTGCTCATTGACCCATATCCGAAACATGTACAAGATAGTCTTCAGATTTACGATACTTGTTTATCTGTTCATAGCAGTCATATGGACGACAGCCTCCTTGTTTCTCGGCCTTCTCGAAAAACTCCAAGCCGGCTCATATCCTCAACCCCTGACAAGTTTTGCTTGGACTAGCAACGAACTAATTCACAGAAACGGCCTAGATGAATTTTCACTGGACTCAGATTTATTCCTCTCCAAGGCTTTTTCAAGTGCTCTTAAGCCGACCAAAATTGTTCCATACTACTATCGAGCGATGCACGAGCACGATGAGGACGACATTACTATCACAACCATTGTCACTAGCAATCGCTTTCAAGCTCTCGCGCGTCTTGTAGAACAATATCAAGGTAGGCCAAGTTTCTTATCTATCCTAATATCAGTTTGGTTTTGCGCTTGCCAACGGACGATTCTAACTCTTAACCCCTATCTGGGTTGTCTCATTTAGGTCCCATTTCTGTCACTATCCATATCACTGCCTCTTCGACGCCTACCACTCGACTTTCCGAGCTACACCTGCTGTACACCTCATCCCCTCTTTTTCTGCGGTGGGTGGATATACATCTTGTGATGGATGCACATGATCGACAGTTTAACATGTGGCGAAACGTGGCGCGACTGTATGCGCGCACGCGTTGGGTGCTCATGCTTGACGTGGACTTTGCGGTATGTACGGACGTGAGAGCGAGGTTTAGGGGTGTATTCCAAAGCGAGCATGGTGAGGGTGGGGTTGGAAGGTTGGCACAAAGTGGACGAGCGGTTTTTGTTGTGC
Organism: Ceratobasidium sp. AG-I; assembly: GCA_015039395.1. NCBI lineage: Eukaryota > Fungi > Basidiomycota > Agaricomycetes > Cantharellales > Ceratobasidiaceae > Ceratobasidium > Ceratobasidium sp. AG-I. The sequence goes on along the minus strand of MU132143.1, from coordinate 314,958 downwards.
CGGCGTTTGAGTATACTGCCCAAGAGGATGGGAGTGATTGGAAGACGTTTCCTAGGAACAAAGAGGTATGTCGTATAACCGCTAAGCATTCAGTCCGAGCTGACACACTTGTATTGTAGGACCTGATGAAGCTTGTCGATTCTGGCTCAATCGGAATGTTTCATCCAACCTGGGAACCAGGTCACAGTAGCACGTCCTACGAGAGGTATTACGCAGCGAAGCAGGGAGAGGTCTACAGAGTTGACACGTACCAAAAGAGTTATGAGCCATACGTGATCATGCAGCGCGACGGACCTCCCTGGTGTGGATTACATTTCTGAGACTCCACGTTATGCGCATGAGATTGATTTGCTTGGTGTAGGTGCGACGAACGGTTCGTTGGCTATGGCGGGAACAAAGCTGCTTGTTTGTTTGGGATATACGTTTCTGGGATTGACTTTTATGTGCTGCCGGACGACTTTGTGATTCATCAGAGTCATGCTTATGCTGAAGAAACAAGGAAAAACGAGGTGTGTACTGCAATACATGGCATTTTTTGGAGTTTAACGCGAATTTTATAGAGAAAATACAATCGACAAGTATACGACAACTTTAGGAAGGAGCTATGTCTTGAGTAGGTTTTTCTTATTTCATTTCATGTTGAAGATGGTGAACTGAATACTGGCTGAACCCATCAGGCTAATCTCGCGGAGCGTACGCGCCAACACTCTCCAGACGGATGAAAAAAGTAATCTGCGGGAGGAGTGTATGAAGGCACCTGGCGTACCTGAGCTCATGCTGAAAGTGAGATTTGATCTTGATTAATTTGCTTTAAGCTAATGGTTTATGAAGCTGTTATTGAAGGGGAGCGACCGGGAGACAAGAGGAGAGAGTGACAGGTAGCTTGATTCCTGGAAGATAGCGTACATGCGTCGTTGTGGGCACAAATATATGCTCTTCCGCCCTGCTTACTCCCTCATGCCAATTGAGTGAATAGCCGAAGTAGGACCGGGCTCGAGCCAAGCTCTAGCAGACCCAGGAAGCCTATCCCCAAGAACAAACAGGAATGAGTCACATTGAGCTCCTATTGAGTTAAATGAATGAGGGCGAGGATACTCACGTCGCGCCTCGCCGGAAGTCCCTTGTGCAGGTACGGCTTCACACCTAGGCACTCAGCGACGGTCACAAGCTTGTAGCCCTTCGTCTTTGCCAACTTGATCACATAGGGAAGCACTTCAAGGCTAATTTTATATTGTTCAGTTGAGCTTTCTTGATTTGGGAGAGCTGGACATCGGACTTACGCAGAAGTGGCTGCAATTAGGGAGGAGGGAGTGTTCGGTATCCGTGAGAATGTATGGGTTATAGGTAGGCGAGGGATGAAACGTACCATAAACTTCGTGGTTAAGAGCAAGAATGTTGCTTGGATTCGAGTCAAACCGAGCTTTGTAGGCAGCTTCAGTTTGGTTTACCTGTGGACGTGGCGTAATATGTGAGTGTTTATTGTGTGTAATAATTTTGACGCAAGTTATGAAAGAAGGGAGGGAGGGAGAGCAGACACTAACCGGAGGGACGGTCCAATCCTGGGAGTCGAAGTCCCAGGTGACGACTGAGTATAAGTTATTAGGGTAACGCTACTAAACAGAGAATATAGATGAGATCGAATATGCGTACGAGATTGACCGAAAGACGCAGAGATGGCGGATACATTCGAGTTGTACTCTCCAAACGGAGGGCGGACAAAAGCGGGAACGGCACCCGTGATCTTCTTAATAGCCTCGTTAGTCCTGTGTGAATATGTCAGTTACAAGGTAGGAGTAAACCCGAAGGATGGTAAATACCTGTAGAACTCGGACTTGATCTCAGTATCGTTTAGAGTGGGGAGATGAAGGTGCGCCCAGGTATGAGAGGCAACTTGGTGGCCATGGTCAAACGCATATTTGGCCCGGCCAGCGTTGGTTTGGTCGTAGATGCAATTATCTGGCAGAGATAGGAAACAAAGAGTTACGGCGGTATCAGTTGGCGGGTACGTATGAACATACAATTTTTGCCGTTGAAGAAGAATGTACTAATCAAAGCACGGATTATGAGGTGGCAGTTCTAAAATTAATCGTGAGAAGGAAGAACATACGTTTTCCCACCAGCCTTATCGAATGTGTTTACAATGGTTTTAGTGTAAGTGTTGGGACCGTCGTCGAAGCTAGCAAGTCGACCAAGGTCAGATGATGAAACACTACCACGCGGGATAAACATACGTGATCGCAGCGGTCTTTGGTTTAGAGCACGCAGTATACACAGATGCAACAGCGCGTTTCTCAGACCCATGTGTGTGGCCGAAAGCTTCAGTGCACGAAACAAGCAGCACACCGATGGCGAGTAGGGGGGCTGTATACATCGTTATATGGTTCACTGGGAAGGGCGTGGGTGGAGGGGAAGGTGGGGATGAAGACGGAGCCCCGCACAACGAGGTCTATATAATGCTTGAGGAGGGTTTGAGTACTAACGGCGCGAATTCGGACGTATGGTCAGGTACGCGCTCATAAGTAAAAGGCGTCTTTTATGTTACAGCACGTCAACGTATGGCTAAAAATCACTCACAAGACCTTCTTGGGACCTCCCGAAGGTTCCCGTCCGATCGAACTGGTCTTCGCAATGACGGAAAAACTAAGGTCGTCTCTGCGGGGATACGTCCGAATGGAGAAACTACGAGAGGTCGCAATCCGGGCGCTGTGTCATAAGCAGCAGTGTTTTCGGAGCGTAAGTTTAGGAGAAGCTTCGACTGAGATACTAAGAGGAATATAGGATGTATGGTGTATCCTTGTAGATCACTAGAGAGCGAGCGCTGGCGGCGTTTTGCTGTTCCTAGCTCATTGGAATTTATTTTCAAGATTCGTGATAGATACGACAGACAGAGGCTCAGTTGAAATTCAGCTTGAGTCGAAGCCAGCTAACAGGCTGGTGCTCGGCGAAGGCAGAGAACCGGCATAATGTTTAGCATGGTGGTAGGGACTAAGAATAGGTGTTGGCGATTACATAAACAACGGTCGATGGTTGGCCTTGTTTGTTATGTAAGTCGTCACTGCGACCATCTCGCCATCGCAGAAGTAGAGTGTCACAGCGGGAGACTCAGGGGGAAACAAACAATACAGACAATCCATTGAAATGGTATTTTATGCAAAGTGGGGCGAAGATAGTCTAAATGGTATATCCATACAAGGCTGTCCCAGTTTCAGACTTCTGCTCCCCCCTTGTTCATATATGTTCGCGGCGCCAGCTTTTAGCAAACCCAAGAAGACTTTTGGGAGAGGGGGTCCAGGGGGTATTAGTTTCAGCTGGTCAAATAAATTAGAGTTGAGGTATGTAAGACTCACGTCGCGAGCAGCAGGGGATCCCTTGGACAGATAGGGCTGGGCGCCTACGCATTCGGCAACAGTGACGAGCTTGTAGCCTTTGGTCTTCGCATAGTTGATCACCCAAGGAAGGACCTGAGTACTGTTTTTCGCATGATTAGTATGGAGCAAGCTGCTTTGCAAAATTGGAATGACTTACGCCGAGCCAGCTGATATTTGGCAACCATTTGGTTGATGTCAGTTGAAATTTAATTGTTATAGGACACGAGACGCACCATAAACTTCATGGTTCAAGGCGAGGATGTTGTTAACATTGGCATCGAACTTCGCCTTGTACGACGCTTCAGTTTGAGCAACCTGTTATTGTTCACAACGCAAATGTAAGCATTCCGCTGTTCATATCGCCCTATATGCGAGCAACTGGGACTGAAAAAGGGTTGGGCTGGGGTCACCAACCGTAGCGCCGTTCCAGTCTTGGGCATCGAAGTCCCAGGTGACAACTAGTATTCGTTTGAGTAGCATGAGTAATAGTTTAAGGAGATAGATCTACGACACGTACGAGATTGACCATAGGAGCCAGCGATGGTCTGCACATTTGCGTTGTACTCTCCAAACGGAGGGCGAATAAAGGCTGGAACTGCGCCAGTGATTTTCTTGATTGCGTCGTTGGTCCTTTGGCAAAAGCTCAGTTGGATAGCTCAGCACAAATCAGGAGGCCAGGACATACCTCGAGATCTCCGATTGGATCTGGGCAGTGCTCAAGGTCGGAAGATGGAGGTGGGCCCAAGTGTGAGACGCAACTTGGTGACCGCGGTCAAAGGCGTACTTGGCGCGGTCAGCGTTCGTAGCATCGTAAATGCAATTATCTAAAACGGAGATGAGTGGCCACCCTTGAGCATAATTCGGGGCACGCTCACAGTTTTTTCCGTTGAAGAAGAAAGTGCTGATAGAAAAAGGTAGCAAATAAGTTAGTTGAATAGCATTGATGTTTAATGCTATGAACTTACGCCTTTCCTCCAGCCTGGTCAAGGGTATCAACGATAGTCTTTGTGTACGTGTTGGGGCCGTCGTCGAACCTGTTTGTTGGAGGTCAGGCTTTGAAGTGGCGTTAGTAAAGTAGAACGTACGTGATGGCAGCAGTCTTAGGTTGGGTGCACTTGGTGTACACAGTGGCCGTCGCACGCTTCTCAGTTCCATTCACGGGGGTAACGAACGCATGAGTACACGAGACAAGTAGTGCGCCGACGACGAACAGAGGAGCTGAGTGCATGTTGTTGAGTAACGAGAAGCTGAACCTGAGAGGATAGAGATGGTGTCTCACAACGCGTGTGGTTTTATAACATCTGGAGAACAGTTCTGGGGTGTGGGCGGGAGGAGTCAGGAAGAACTAGGTGCGCGTGGTCAAGGGAACCTGAGCAAGTGAGCAGACTTCTTGTGAGTAGAGACGTCGATCTCTTCTCAAATCCTCCACATGACTGGTGGGCTAATGGTTCTTGCCGTCGGCTCGACGCTGTTCCCATTGAAACGCGGAGAAATTAGACTTGCATTCGGATGTCTCACCAAATGGGGTAAGAGCAACGGGGTGATAGGAACGCGAAAATGACAAATGAATAGGATAGTAGGTGTGGAGCTTGGCAAATAGCACGGCTGTATACCAATGTGGAAGACTTACAAACGAGTTTCAAGGATAATTCTCGCAGCGCTGAGTGAACACATTGCATTCGAAATACGGTCACGTCTCCCGTCATAGGAGTTACAGCGAGAATAGCGCCATTGTGGTTGCCAAGCCACACTGCGTGCATCAAAAGAATGACACGGTACCAAGCTGAAGCTGCTAAATATATCTAAAATAGTAGGTACCAAGGCTCGAACCAAAGTAGATCGAGACAAGGCAATCAAAGGCGGGGAAAACCGGAGACCAACAGCCAGACTTAGTTCAGTAGCTAGCTATTGCGCAATAATCATGTGGCCGTTCTGGGTCGTTCAAGCAGAAAGAGAACAATAGCATAGGAGTTGTCGGAGTATTGAGTCAACCGAGCCGAGGAATAGGCAGGGCAGCTCTGCGAAAGTAGCGGGGACTGATGCTCGCAATAAGTGGCGCTAGGTTGCAGGCAAGAAGATTCCAAAGTTTCCCCAGGCAGCAGCAGCTATGTCGTTCTGTGCTGGGAAAGGTAGATGGCAGAGGAAAATATGATTGAAGAACATAGCGTATCACTAGGGACAGTCACATGCTTGCTGTGGGGTGGGAAGGCCGGTCCATCTGGTTATCGGCGTGTTTATTTCAGCATTGCGGAAGAGGTGGATGGTCGTGCGGATGTACAGTAATGCACAAGTCACCGTGTCCCGGACCAATCTGGCGTTTGATAGGCGCCCATCCAAGCGCTTTGAACCAAGGAGCGGCTTTCGATCAGCGACACGTTTGTAACACATGGATGAAGCAGGTAAAGAAGTCTTCGGATAATATAGGCGGAGTACCTAGCGAACTCGACGACCACCACACAACGACATGCCGTCCTCAAAACGGATTCGTGGTTTCCTCAGGCGCGTTGGCGATGGTGTAAAGGATGTATTCAAGCCCAGCGATCTAGCGACCACCTCTGGTACACCCTCTCCTCCGCTTCATGTGCCACCTAAAGATCCACCTCGGCAGCTCGCGCCTTCTTATGAACTAGCCTCTGCTATTCTTTCACAATCGCCCGCTGAACTTCTATCCCAACCAGCGCCAAGCCCTGGTCAATCGACGCCTGTTGCTTCGCTTTTGGCCTCCAATGACAGCCAGCCAGCCAATGCAGAGTCCAACCTAGCGCTGGCAGCAAAAAAGGCTGGAGCAGACGCGTGGTCCGGGTTGAAGACCACACTGCGGTTGTTAGAGAGGAGCTCAGATGCCTTTCCCCCTCTCAAATCCGCCGTGGCTGGGTTCCTTGGAGTGGTCGATATATTTGAGGCAAGTGATCTTACTTCATGTATTCTCACATGACACTTATTTTGCTATGATTGTAGGGCGCTGCCCAGAACCAGAAAAACTACGCAGAGCTCGGTAGAGATCTTCAGCGTGTGGTCGACGAATTCAGGGAATGTCCGGATGAGCAAACATCCTCCAAAATGTCGGAGGGTCTGAGGGCTATAGCAAGGTAAAATACCTCCCAATATGATGCACTCTCGAGACTGACAAGACTGTAGCGAGTTGCAGAAGCACGTGGAAGAACAGCAAGGGCGCTCGGCACTTAAGCGTCACGTCGAGGCAGGACAGGACGGGGTCGATGTGCAAGACTGCTATCGTCGTGTCGAGAATCTGCGGCGTGCACTAGAGGTTAGTCCATTCCGACAAAGTGCTTTCGATCAGAGTTCTAACCATTCTCCAGCACAAAGAGGTAGTCAAAATCTTGAACAGCCAGCACAAAGGGGTAGTCGGAATCTTGAACAGCCACAACACTGCGTTGGACAAAATTCTAGGAAACCAGGGGGACCAGGACGTGGTGCGTTGATGTTATAGCAGGACTACAGGATTTCCCGTTTAACATACGATATTGAAGGGCTCACACCTCAAGGAGCTCAACGCAGCTTTGAAGGCAATGTACGACTCAAGTTTAGCTGATGTCGTCGGTCGACGCACGTGCACACCTGGCACTCGTGAAGCAATCCTCGCAGGGATGCGAGAATGGGCGGACAACCCGACGGGCCCAAAGGTGTACTGGCTGAACGGCATGGCTGGGACGGGGAAAACCACACTGGCGTACAGCTTCTGCGCTGAGATGCAGCGCGCACATCGGCTTGGAGCGAGCTTCTTTTGCTCTCGCGCGGACGCCGATAGTCGAGACGTGTCGAGGATCGTACCTACTATCGCGCATCAGCTCGCACGACTTTTACCTTCTTATCGTAAGGTACTGATTCGACAAATGGGCGAGGACAAAGAAATCGGCGCGCGGAGAACCGAGACGCAGTTCGAGAAGCTTATACGAGATCCCCTGCGCGAAATCAAGGCTTCGGTGCCCGAGGGGATTGTTGTCATGATCGACGCACTGGACGAATGTGACAGGCGTGACGGGGCTCAGGATATCCTGAACGTACTCTTTCTCCATGCTAGGGATCTCCCAATCAAGTTCTTCGTCACTTGCCGTCCAGAGCCCGGGCTGTTCGACACACTTCGATCGAAGGACGAGAGCCGCCGTTCTGTGCTTCACCTCCATGACATCGAGGCGTCTTTCGTACAGGCCGACATCACAACCTTTCTGGAGGCTGAGCTCGCCTCAATCGCTCTTCCTGAAGATAAGATTAGGCAACTCGCGGAGCAAGCCGGCACTCTGTTCATCTATGCTGCCACTGCGGCGCGCTACATCCACCCCAAGGGCCGACCGGTCAACTTCCGCCAGCGCCTCGAGGACGTGTTGTCTATGGTATCTAAGACGGACACCAACAAACACACTGCTATCAACGACCTGTACACAACGGTGCTCAATGCGCCATTCACCGACAAAGACCTGAATCCTGGCGAGAAGAAAAATATCCGACTGGTACTAGACACTGCAATATGCGCCAAAGAACCGATGAGCGTCCTGACAATGACAAGATTGCTTGAGATGGACGACGAGCAAGATATCATATATGCGGCGCAGCATCTTCGCTCTGTACTCCATCTATCCGAAGGCACCGGTCTCATTTCTACGTTCCATGCCTCGTTCCCCGATTTTATGCTCAGTCGTGAGCGCTCAGGCGATCTTTGCTGCAACGTCGCAGAGCACAATCAGCACCTGGCTCTGGGTTGCTTGAGTACGATGCAGCGCTTGCTACGATTTAACATATGCGAGCTTGATTCGTCATTTGTCCTTGACGAGAATATTCCTGATCTTGCGAAAAAGGTCAACCAGATGATCTTGCCGGAGCTGTTCTATGCCTGCCGTTACTGGGGAGATCATCTGGGGTCCGCCAAGGCGTCGAACAACGCTCACGCCGCGTTAGAGGATTTTTTGTCAAATCAGTTGTTGTTCTGGATGGAGGTACTAAACCTGAGGAAATGTATCAGCGCGAGCGCGCAGATATTGACCCAAATTTATGCGTGGTTACAGGTGAGTGAACTGGTTTTAGAGTTTTTATGTGGTGGGTCCTGAAAGCATTATAGAAATCGGGAGGCGAAAACAATGCACTTGAGCTTGCACTAGATGCCAGCAGGTTTGTGACAGCATTTGGGTTGAGTCCAGCATCTCGCAGTACACCCCACATTTATATCTCGGCACTCCCATTCTGGCCAGAAAAACGCCCGGTCAGACTACAATATTGGGAGCGAACGCAGGGGCTAATAGGGCTAAAGGGGTCGGAAATGGAGGGAAGAGATGTGTCGTGCCTAGCGACGTGGAATACTGGCAGTGACATTGCCTGTATAGCACAGTCGCCCGATGGTGCTCGCATCGCCTCTGGCTCCGGAGACAAGACTATCCGCGTCTGGGATGCGCGCAGCGGGGGCCTCGTTGCCGGGCCATTCAAGGGGCACACGGACTCCATCAACTCTTTGGCGTTCTCGCCCGATGGCACTCGCATTGTCTCTGGTTCTCGAGACAAGACCATCCGTGTCTGGGATGCATGCAGCGGGCTCCTTGTTGCTGGGCCGTTCCAGGGGCACGCGGCCTCGGTCAACTCTGTGGCATTCTCACCCGATAGCATCCGTGTCGCCTCTGGCTCTGAAGATAAGACAATTCGCGTCTGGGACACACGCAGCGGGAGTCTCGTTGTTGGCCCACTCCGGGGGCACACCAGCTCAGTCAACTCTGTGGGGTTCTCGCCCGACGGCACCCACATCGTCTCTGGCTCTTGGGATAAGACCATCCGCATCTGGGATGCGCGCAGCGGGGGCCTCGTTTCCGGGCCATTCAAGGGGCACACGGACTTAGTCAACTGTGTAGCATTCTCATCCGACGGCACCCGCATTGTCTCCGGTTCTGGAGATCACACCATCCGTGTCGGAGATGCGCGCAGTGGAGAACTCGTTGCTGGGCCGTTTAAGGGACACACCAGCTCAGTCAACTCTGTGGCGTTCTCACCCGATGACACTCGCATCGTCTCTGGCTCTAGCGATAACACCATCCGTGTCTGGGACACACGCAGCGGGGGTCTTGTTGCTGGTCCGTTCGAGGGGCACACCAGCCCGGTCCGATTTGTTGCGTTCTCACCTGATGACGTTTGCATCGTCTCTGGCTCTGGGGACAGCACCATCCGTTTCTGGGATGCACACAGCAAGCCTCTCGTCGCTGGGCCGTCCCAGGGGCACGCGGTCTCGGTCAACTCTGTGGCATTCTCACCCGACGGTACCTGCATTGTCTCCGGCTCTTATGACAGCACCATCCGTGTCTGGGACGCACACAGCGGAAATCTCGTTGCTGGGCCATTCGAGGGGCACACGGACTCGGTCACCTCTGTGTCATTCTCGCCCGATGGTACTCGCATCGTCTCTGGCTCTAGAGACAATACCATCCATGTCTGGCATGCCCGCAGCGGGGGGCTTGTTGCTAAACCGTTCCAAGGGCACGCCAACTCGGTCTACTCTGTGGAGTTCTCGCCCAATGGCACTCGCATCGTCTCTGGCTCTTATGACAGCACTATCTGTGTCTGGGACGCACACAGCGGGGATCTCGTTGCTGGGCCATTCAAGGGGCACACGGAATCGGTCACCTCCGTTTCATTCTCACCCGATGGCACTCGCATCGTCTCTGGCTCTTATGATAAAACCATCTGTGTCTGGGACGCACACAATGGGCTTCTCGTCGCTGGGCCGTTTCGGGGGCACACGGACCCGGTCAATTCTGTGGCATTCTCGCCCAATGGCACCCGCATTGTCTCCGGCTCTGGGGACAATACCATCCGCGTCTGGGATGCGAGTAACGGGGGTCTCGTTGCTGAGCCGTTTAAGGGGCACACCAGCTCGGTTCTATCTGTGGTATTCTCGCCCGACGGCACTCGCATCGCCTCTGGCTCTGATGACAAGACCATTCGCGTCTGGGACACACAGAGCGGAGATCTCATTGCCGGGCCGTTCGAGGGCCACACCGAATCAGTCGAATCTGTGGCGTTCTCGTCCGACGGCACTCGCATCGTCTCGGGCTCTGGCGACAGCGCCATTCGGGTTTGGGCTGCTACCCCCCTGCATCTCCACCATCCTGAACATTTAAAAAACTGGCTCATGGACAAAACAGGCATGATTACTACTCGCCAGGGGCAGCTTCTGCTATGTGTCCCTGTTGATCTTTGGGCTGGAGTTGTACGGCCGCAAAACACAGTTTGCATTCGCGCCAAAGGTGTGCTTACACTTGATTTCGATGGCGTATTGTTGGGCAGCAATTGGATGAAGTGCTACCAAAGTTAGTGAACAATTGTATATTTTATAGATGTAGCATGTGTTGTAATCTACCTTCTCTACCTTCTCCCGCTCCCTCCTTTACGCGCAACCCGAAATCTAAACTCAGAACTTGCAGGACTTGATATAGCGGAGATAGACGGTCGCTTTCTCATAAATCGCGGGGAAAGACTCGGCTGCGAGTCCGCCATTGACTTAAATTAAATCGTTCAGTCAGTACGAGTGTAATACATGCATCACGCCAAGATACCCACAGTACCAACGAGGTGCAAGACATGCCTCCGCCCCCGCCACGATCCGGACTTCAGTGTCTCTCACTCTCTAGCCGTAGAAAATCATAATCCGTCATATTCTTGCGCTGAGAGTGAGCTTAAATTGTCGTGAATTTGGGAAGAGGATCGTCAGTTTCAGCGTGACGAAGAGAAGTTCGCCACGCGCTGGGCGCTTGTGCTAGTTTCCGCATACCAAGGCTAAACTCATTGTACCGCAGTCGGCAGAAGTCTTGGGAAAGCACGGCGTATTTGTTGTGCGACTCAATCGATTTTGGGCCCGGACCATCCCACCGCACTGCTGGATGAAATAAACATCTGTCATCGCGGCGCTTAGTAGACACAGCTTCCGACCAAGAATGGGCTTTTGATCAACGACACGTTTGTAACACCTGGATGCAGCATGTACAGATGTCTTCGGATAATGAAGGCGAGATATCTGGTGAACTCAGCCACCACTGCACAAAAGTATGTCGTCTTCAAAACGGATTCGCGGTTTCCTCAGGCGTGTTGGCGATGGCGTAAAGGATGTACTCAAGCCTAGCGATCAAGCGATCACCTCTCCCGCGCTCTCTCCCGCGCCCCAGGTGCCATCTGGAGACCCACCTCAGCGGCCGACGCCTTCTCACGAACCAGTCTCTGCTATTCTGCCACAACTGCCCGCTCTGTCCCAACCAGTACTTCTCTCTCAGCCAGCGCCAAACCCCAGCCAACCAACGTCTACTGTTTCGCCTTTGACCACTGATGACAACCAACTAGACAACGCGGAGCCTAGCCTAGCGTCGTCGGCAAAAAAGGCCGGAGCAGACGCGTGGTCCGGGTTGAAGGCCACACTGCGATTGTTAGAGAGGAGTTCGGATGCCTTTCCTCCTCTCAAATCCGCCGTGGCTGGGTTTCTTGGAGTGGTCGATATATTTGAGGCAAGTGGGCTTACTTCGTGTGTTCTCACATGACACTTACCCTATTATGAATGTAGGGTGCCGCCCAGAACCAGAAAAACTATGCAGAGCTCGGTAAGAACCTTCAAGATATGGTTGACGAATTCAAAGAACACCCGGGCGAGCAAACATCAACCAACATGTCCGAGGGCCTGAAGGCTATGGCGAGGTAAGACGCTCCCTAATGTGCAATATACTCTCGAAACTAACGAGACTATAGCGAACTCCGGAAACATGTCGAAGAACAGCAAGGCCGCTCAGGATTTAAGCGCCATGTCGAGGCAGGACAGGATGTAGTCGACGTGCAAGAGTGTTATCGGCGTGTGGAGAATCTGCGGCGTGCACTGGAGGTTAGTCCGATTCGGTGACGAGTTATCGACTGAAATTCTAATTATTTTCCAGCACAAAGAGGTAGTCGGGATCATGAACAAAATCCTAGGAAATCAGGGGGACCAGGATGTGGTGCGTTGATAGTGTAGGAAGACTACAGACTTTTCATCTAACATACGATCCTAAAGGATGCACGCCTCAAGGAGCTCAATGCAGCTTTGAAGGCGATGTACGACTCAAGCTTGGCCGATGTCGTCGGTCGACGCACGTGCACACCTGGCACTCGTGAAGCAATCCTCGCAGGGATGCGAGAATGGGCGGACAACCCGACGGGCCCAAAGGTGTACTGGCTGAACGGCATGGCTGGGACGGGGAAAACTACGCTGGCGTACAGCTTCTGCACCGAAATGCAACTCAGCCGTCGGCTTGGGGCGAGCTTCTTTTGCTCTCGTGCGGATGCAGACAGTCGAGACGTATCGAGGATTGTGCCTACCATCGCGCATCAACTCGCACGCCTATTACCTTCATACCGCGAGGCACTGGTTCGACAAATCGGCGAGGACAAAGAGATTGGCGCGCGGAGAACCCAGACACAGTTCGAAAAGCTTATACGAGATCCCCTGCGCGAAACTGAGGCTTCGGTGCCCGAGGGGATTGTTATCATGATCGACGCACTGGACGAATGCGATCGACGCGATGGCGCTCAGGATATCCTGGACGTACTATTCCTTTACGCTAGAGATCTCCCGGTCAAGTTCTTCGTCACTTGCCGCCCAGAACCTGGGCTATTTGACACACTCCGGTCAAAGGACGAGCACTACCGTTCTGTGCTTCACCTCCACGACGTCGAGGCGTCCTTTGTGCAGACCGATATCACAACCTTTCTAGAGGCTGAACTCGCCTCGATTGATCTTCCTAAAGGAAAACTTAGGCAACTCACTGAACAAGCCGGCACTCTGTTTATCTATGCTGCTACTGCTGTGCGCTACATCCATCCTAAAGGCCGACCGGTCAATTTCCGTCAGCGCCTCGAGGACGTGCTGTCTGTGGGGTCCAAGACAGACACCAACAAACACGCTGCTATCAACGATTTGTACACGGCGGTGCTCAACGCCCCATTCACCGACAAAGACCTGAATCCTGGCGAGAAGAAGAACATTCGACTAGTACTAGACACTACAGTATGCGCCAAGGAACCGATGAGCGTCACAACGATGACGAGACTGCTTGGGTTGAACGCCGAGCAGGATATCATGTATGCGGCGGAACATCTTCGCTCTGTACTCCATCTATCTGAAGGCACAGGTCTCATCTCTACGTTCCACGCTTCATTCCCCGACTTCATGCTTAGTCGTGAGCGCTCAGGAGATCTCTGCTGTAACGTCGCGGAGCACAATCAGCACCTGGCTATGGGTTGCTTTAGGGCCATGCAGCGCAAGCTACAGTTCAACATATGCGAGCTTGACTCGTCCTTTGTCCTTGACGAGGACATTCCTGACCTTGCGAAAAAGATCAACCAGACGATCTCGCCGGACCTGTTCTATGCCTGCCGTTACTGGGGAGATCATTTAGGTTTCGCCAAGGCTTCAAACGAGGTCCACTCTGCGTTAGAACACTTTCTTTCAAACCAGTTGCTATTCTGGATGGAGGTACTGAACCTAAGGAAATCTATCGGCGCAGGCGCGCAGATATTGACCCAAGCTCACGCGTGGTTACAGGTGAGTGTACCAGTTTCAGACCTCCTGTGTAATGGGTTCTGAAGATAGCATAGAAAATGAGAGGTCCAAACGATATACTTGAACTTGCCCTGGATGCTGGTAGGTTCGTGGCAGTATTTGGGTTGAGTCCAGCATCTCGTAGCACACCGCACATCTATATCTCGGCACTCCCATTTTGGCCAGAAAAACGCCCGGTCAGGCTACGGTACTGGAAGCGCACGGAGGGTTTAATAAAGCTGAAGGAGTCGGAGGTGGGGGGAAGAAATATGTCGTGTCTAGCAACATGGAACACTGGCAACCGCATTGCCTGTATAGCACAGTCGCCCGATGGCACCCGCATCGCCTCTAGCTCTGATGGCAACGGCATCCATGTCTGGGATGCACGCAGTGGGGACCTCATCGCTGGGCCGTTCAAGGGACACACGGGCTCGGTTCGCTGTGTGGGGTTCTCACCCGACGGTATTCGCATCGTCTCTGGCTCTGATGATAAGTCCATCCGAATTTGGGACGCACGCAGCGGGCTTCCCATTGCTGAGCCATTCGAGGGGCACACCGACTCGGTCCGCTGTGTGGGATTCTCACCCAACGGCACTCGCATCGTCTCCGGCTCTAGCGACAAGACCATCCGCGTCTGGGACACATACAGCGGGGAGCTTATCGCTGAGCCATTTGAGGGGCACACCAGCTCGGTCTACTCTGTGTCATTCTCACCTGACAGCACTCGCATTGTTTCTGGCTCTTTAGACAAGACCATCCGTGTCTGGGATGCCCGCGGCGGAGGTCTCATTGCCGGACCATTCAAGGGGCACACCAGCTCGGTCTACTCTGCGACATTCTCACCCGACGGCACTCGCATCATCTCTGGTTCTTCAGACAAGACTATCCGCATCTGGGACGCACAGAGCGGGCTTCTCATCGCTGAGCCGTTCAAGGGGCATACCGATTCGGTCTACTCTGTAGCATTCTCGCCTGACGGCACCCTCATTGCCTCTGGCTCCTCGGACAAGACCATCCGTGTCTGGAACGCACACAGTGGGGATCTCATTGCTGGGCCATTCAAGGGGCACATCAACGCGGTCCGCTGCGTGGGGTTCTCACCCGACGGCATTCGCATTATCTCTGGCTCTTTAGACAAGACCATCCGCGTCTGGGACGCACACAGCGGGCTTCTCATTTCCGAGCCGTTCGAGGGGCACACTAGCTCAGTCCACTCTGCGACGTTCTCACCCGACGGCACTCGCATCGTCTCCGGCTCTAGCGACAAGACCATCCGCATCTGGGACACATACAGCGGGGATCTCGTCGCCGGACCATTCAAGGGGCACACCGACTCAGTCTGCTCTGCGATGTTCTCACCCAATGGCACCCGTGTCGTCTCTGGCTCGGATGACAAAACCATCCGTGTCTGGGATGTACACAACGGAGATCTCGTTGCTGGCCCATTTAAGGGGCATACCGACTCGGTCCGTTGCGTGGGGTTCTCGCCCGACGGCACTCGCATCGTCTCTGGCTCTGATGACAAAACCATACATGTCCGGGATGCACATAGCGGAGATATCGTTGCTGGGCCGTTCAATGGGCACACCAGCTTGGTCCTCTCTGTGGGGTTCTCACCCGACGGCACCCGTATTGTCTCTGGCTCTTTAGACAAGACCATCCGTGTCTGGGACGCACGCAGCGGAGATCTCATCACTGGGCCGTTCAATGGGCACACCAACTCGATCTATTCTGTGACATTCTCACCCGACAGTACCCGCATCGTCTCTGGCTCTTCAGACAAGACCATCCGTGTCTGGAACGCACACAGTGGTGATCTCATTGCTGGACCATTCAAGGGGCACACCGACTCGGTCCGCTGCGTGGGGTTCTCACCTGACGGCACTCGCATCGTCTCTGGCTCTAGCGACAACACTGTCCGGGTTTGGGATGCATATAGCGGGGATCTCATTGCTGATCCGTTTGAGGGGCACACCGACTCGGTCCGCTGCGTGGGGTTCTCGCCCGACGGCACTCGCATCGTCTCTGGCTCTTTAGACAACACTATCCGGGTTTGGGCCACTACTTCGCTGCATTTCCACGATCCTGATCATCTAAAAAACTGGCTCATGGACAAAACAGGCATGATCGCTACTCGCCAGGGGCAGCTTCTGCTGTGTGTTCCCGCTGATTATCAGGCTGGGGTTTTACGGCCACAAAACACAGTTTGTATTCGCGCCAAAGGTGTGCTTACACTCGATTTTGGTGGGGTATTGTTGGGCGACAATTGGATGAAGTGCTACCAAAACCAGTGAACAATTGCATATTTTATAGATGTATCATGTGTTTTAATATTAATCCTGTCCCCTCCGGCAGAGCTATCGTTCCGGAGCTGAGGGTCCCCCCCCCCTACTATATACTGTATGGGAACGGAAGGCATATCTCCGGCTGTAGAATGCATACGTTCTGTCCGGCATATACTCGCGCCGAAAGAGAGCTCAAATTGTCATAAATTTGGGACGAAGGTGTTTGATTTCGGCGTGGCGAGATGAATTTTCGCTGGCTACGCAGGAGAAGTTCGCTGTATGCCAGGTGATTATGCGAGTATTGGTATATGCGCGCATTTCCCTGACTTCCATTGATCTTCCGGCCTTCAGCAAGACACAAGAAGGACAGTTCTACGTTCAAAGGGTAGGCATCTACCGGAAATTATAATCACACTCAGTAAATCGCCAGAATAGGTGCGCCTAAACTGCTTTACAGCGCACGAATCCCTCCGAAACTATATTTGTTGTCTTTCGGCCGATTGAGCTATGTAATATATGCATATCGTACAAGCCGCACCAACTCAACCAGCATCAGTACTCGGTTCCAATGACCGGCAGACGAGCCTACGCCCCCTGCCATCCGGTTGTTCCTCAACCGTTTATGACCCACGGATGCCTCCATTCCGAAACCCAGCACGCTCCACGTTAGTGCGTTTGACAGTGATCACCCAACCACATCCTCCCGCCCCCTGCCTTCGTCATCCAACGAATTGTGGTCTAACTGGTCTGACTCCGTCATCCTTTCTGTCGCGCGTATGCACTGCGACGAACGACGTGCGATTCTCCTGGGGTGAGGAATGGCTTGATGCACCCCGACGGCTCTCCAAGCGTGAAGCCCTTGTCCCCGGTGAACCACAAGGTATCGTTTGTTTGGGGAAGCGCAATCGACGTCGACGCTGAAAGAGGGGAGGAAGATCGCTCAGGGGAAGATATAGAACAGAGTGTTGCCTGTACTCGTTCGTCCTTTCGCTCGCCTTGCAAAAGATAATATACATGAACACAGAAAGGAAATCAGTTCTAGCGAGGGTTGAAAAAGAAATAAAAGGCTTACTCGATGGATGGGAAGACCAAAGAGCTATGGAGTGTAAACTCGAATCAAAGAGTAGCAGGGGATTCAACGAGAGCGGTAGTATCAGCACCAGTAAAAACCAGGGACGAAACGAGAAGCTTACTCGAGTTGTAATAACAGGGAGGGACGGCCGGCGATGGAAAATTGCTGCATTGATGTGTTGGTACGTTCATCCAAGAGAAGGTGGTATAGATATTCAAAAGAACGATCTTAGCGCTGAACACATCTGAACAAGAAAAGAGGCGCTTACTTGAAGTTGGATAAAAAATATATAGAGATACAGAGCCGAACCAGATGGCGGTGGGGGATTCAATGAGAGCGACAGCATCAGCACCGCTCAAGGCTAGAGACGGAGTGAGAAGCTTACCCGAGCTGCAATCATAGGTGGAGGTAACCGAGAGCCAGGTCGTTCGTCCGACGTGGGATGACGTAATTAGTTATAAAGGCAATGTCAGCGCTGAGAACGGTTGGACAAGAAAAGGAGAACCTACCGGAAGTACGCTGGGATACATAGGGGTATGGAGCCGAACCAGGAAATAGCGGGAGATACGATCGGAGCAAGAATGTCAGTGCCGGTAATGGTTGGGCACGAAGGGAAGAGCTTACTCGAGCTATAGGAGGATATACAGGGTAGGAGTATGGACCTAAACTGCAGAGAAATGGCTTAGTTCTACGAGCAAGAACCTAGATAGTCGCCGAGACATGACCAAGCCCAAGAGAGACCATAGAGCAGACACTAAGAGACACCAGAGCGAGAACTAGAGCCAGAGAGAGCCGCGAGAGTCATCCAAGGGTTCCAGGTCTTGAAGTCTGGGTTGAAGTCGAGGTCGAGGTCGGGTCGATGTGGAGGTCTACAAAAGGAGGCAAGGGGTATGCTTCTGGCGACCGAAGTCGTATGGTCAGTGGCAACACTAGTCCGAGTACGAGTCCGAGTCCGAGTCTGAGTCCGAGTCAGGAGTCAAGAAGTGTCCAAGTCAGAGAGAAGAATATTAGAGAAAGAAAAAGAAGAAGAAGAAGGATTAAAAGGCGCAGTCAAATTAAGCCAAGCCAAATGGAGAAGTCTCCAGAGCAGCCGCAACACGACCAAGAAACATCTCCCCCTCGCATCTATCATTTCTCTTCTCCGCATCACGAGCTCCCCGAGCTCCAGCTTTCATCATCTTTCCCATCTTCTCTTTCATCCTCTTCACCGCGCTCATCTCTCTGATCATCTTCTCTACCTCCCCCCGTTCTTCTTTCATCGTCTTGTTAGTATATGCTCTCTTACCCGCGACCTCGGCGACCTGGACCCGGACCTTGCGTGACTTGGCAGAGCGAAGGTAGAGGGTCGCGTCGTCGTAGGAAGCGAGAAACGACTCGATCGCAAGTCCGCCATTGGCCTGGAGCGAAGGTCTAAGTCAGTACAGGTATAATAAATGCGCATAGTTAAGACACCTACGGCATTGACGAGCAAGACGCTCATGAGCCCGAGAGCCAGGCGCTGATAAAGCAACGGAATATCAATCTTGTTCTCGCCGGTGAACGAGTCGTTCTTCAGCGACACCCCGAGGTAGCTAGCGAGGAGAAGCGCGTCAGCACGCATGTCAGCCATACGCGGGAGCTTGCGCTCGCGGATGAGGTCAGGACGACCCGTGAGCGAGACAGCAACAGAGCGAAGGAGAAGCTCAACAAGACGACGACGACCGACAGTCGGGACAGGATAGGCAGTGAGGAGAACTCGGACAACGTCCGTAGCGGAGGAGGGGGAGTAGTAGGGGGTGGTGAGTGTGAAGGTGGTGGTAGACATTGTGGTGGGTGGTAAAGGTGGTTGGGTGTTTAAGGCTGTGAAGGTTGTGAGGGCTGGAAGGCTGGAAGGCTGAGGGTGGTTCAGTGAGGAGCCAACGACGTCCCCCGCCCTTGCTATATACCCTGTGGGGACGGGAAATATGCCTCCGCCCCCGCCGTGAGCTGGATTCCTAGCGTCCCTCGCTGTTCCTCGCCCTCTGGCCGTAGAGCATCGTGGGTGCCGGCCGTCGTACCATTGCGCCGAAAGTGAGCGCAGATTGGGGCGAGTTCGGGGAGAAGATCGGTGGTTTCAGCGTGGCGAGGGATGACCCGACGGTGGCTGGGCAAGAGAGATTTGCCACGCGCTGGGCGCTTGTGCGAGTTTCCGCAGGCCGAAACCGGTATTTCCGCGCAGACCCATCGTGCCGCAGTCGGCAGAAGACTCGGGAAAGCGCGCTGTATTTGTCGTGCGACTGAATCGACTTTGGCCCGGGCCTGGTCATTGGATTGCGCACAGACCTGCGTGCCGACAAGCAAAACAAACCACCAGAACTTACACACGTGACTTTAAAATCCGTCACCAAAGAATTGAGTCTGCATACACACATTAAGGCGTGTAGACAAGCTCAAAGGCTCAGTGAATATGTCCAAAAATCTGGATCTCTCTATAAACGGGTTTCTCAGCACTAACAGGTCACCAATATGCGTAGGCTTGCCGAAGCACTGATTATTATGGGCGCGCATGGATCACGTGTAATCTGAAATCACGTGTGTAAGTTCTGGTGGTTTGTTTTGCTTGTCGGCACGATGGGATGCTTGCAGGTCTGTGCGCAATCCAATGACCAGGCCCGGGCCAAAGTCGATTCAGTCGCACGACAAATACAGCGCGCTTTCCCGAGACTTCTGCCGGCTGCGGCACGATGAGTCTATGCGGGAATACCGGTTCCGGCCTGCGGAAACTCGCACAAGCGCCCAGCGCGTGGCAAATCTCTCTTGCCCAGCCACCGTCGGGTCATCCCTCGCCACGCTGAAACCGCCGATCTTCTCCCCGGACTCGCCCCAATCTGCGCTCACTTTCGGCGCAATAGTACGACGGCCAGCACCCACGATGCTCTACGGCCAGAGGGCGAGGAACAGTGAGGGACACTAGGAATCCAGCTCACGGCGGGGGCGGAGGCATATTTCCCGTCCCCACAGGGTATATAGCAAGGGCGGGGGACGTCGTTGGCTCCTCACTGAACCACCCTCAGCCTTCCAGCCTCACAGCCCTCACAACCTTCACAACCTTAACCACAACTTTAAACCCCCACCACAATGTCTACCACCACCACCTTTACACTCACCACCCCCTACTACTCCCCCTCCTCCGCTACGGACGTTGTCCGAGTCCTCCTCACCGCATATCCTGTTCCGACCGTCGGTCGTCGCCACCTTGTTGAGCTTCTCCTCCGCTCTGTCGCCGTCTCGCTCACGGGTCGTCCTGACCTCATCCGCGAGCGCAAGCTCCCGCGCATGGCTGACATGAGTGCTGACGCGCTTCTTCTCGCTAGCCACCTCGGCGTGTCGCTGAAGAACGACTCGTTCACCGGCGAGGACAAGATTGACATTCCACTGCTTTATCAGCGCCTGGCTCTCGGGCTCATGAGCGTCTTGCTCGTCAATGCTGTAAGTGATTTAAATTGGCGCATTTATTCTCATATTGACTCAATCGTTTGCTCTAGGCCAATGGCGGACTGACGATCGAGTCGTTCCTCGCTTCCTACGACGACGCGACCCTCTACCTTCGCTCCGCCAAGTCACGCAAGGTCCGGGTCCAAGTCGCCGAGGTCGCGGGTAAGAGAGCTTATACTAACGAGACGATGAAAGAAGAACGGGGGGAGGTAGAGAAGACGATCAGAGAGATGAGCGCGGTGAAGAGGGGGAAAGAGAAGATGGGAAAGATGATGAAAGCTGGAGCTCGGGGAGCTCGTGATGCGGAGAAGAGAGATGATAAACGAGATGGGGAGATGTTTCTTGGTCGTGTCGCGGCTGCTCTGGAGGCTTCTCCATTTAACCTGGCTTAATTTGACTGTGCATTTTAATCTTTCAATACTTTTCTTTCTCTTCTCTTCTTCTTTTTGGCTCGGACACTTTATCATTGACTTGGACACTTCATTCTTGACTCTTGACTCGGACTCAGACTCGTACTCGGACTAGTGTTGCCACTGACCATACGACTTCGGTCGCCAGAAGCATACCCCTTGCCCCCTTTTGTAGACCTCAACATCGACCCGACCTCGACTTCGACTTCGACTTCAAGACCTGGAACCCCTGGATGACTCTGGCGACTCTCTCTGGCTCTGGCTCCGGCTCTTACTCTTGTTCTGGTGTCTAGTGTCTAGTGTCTGCTCTATGTTCTCCCTGGGGCTCTGCCTCCTGGTCTCTCTCGGTCCTGATCTTGGCTTATTCTTGTCTCAGCGACTATCTAGGTTCCCGCTCGTAATACTAAGCTTTTCTTTCTGCAGTTCAAATCCAGACCCCTATTCTGTATATTCTACCATAGCTCGAGTAAGTTCCTCACTTCGTGCCCAACCATTACCAGCACTGACATCGTTACTTCGCCCGTATCTTCCACTGTTTTTCCGGTTCCACTTTGTACCTTCTTGTACCTTAGTGTATATTTAGTAGGTTTCCTTTTTCTTGCCTAATAAATTTCAGCGCTGACGTTACTTCCCTAACTAATTATATCATTCGACGTCGGACGAACGACCTGGCTCTCGGGTACCTCCACCTATGATTACAGCTCGGGTAAGCTCCTCACTTCGTCTCTAGCCTTGAGCGGCGCTGATACTGTCGCTCTCGTTGAATCCTCCACCGTCATTTGGTTCGGCTCTGTATCTCTATATATATTTATCCTGCTTCAAGTAAGCGCCTCTTTTCTTGTTCAGATGTGTTCAGCGCTAATATCGTTCTTTTAAATATCTACATCATCCCCCGTTGGATGAACGTGCCAACACATATCGATGCAGCGATTCCCCGTTGTCGATCATCCCTCCCTGTTATTACAGCTCGAGTGAGCTTTTTATTTCGTCCCTGATCTTGACTGCGCTGATACTACCGCTCTCATGGAATTCCTTACTGCTATTCGATTCGGGCTCATACTCTACACCTCTTTCCATCGGGTAAGCTTATTACCTCTTGTTCAACCATCGCTGGAATTGATTTCCTTTCCGTAATTATATATATTATCCTTCGCCAGGCGAACGAAAGGGCGAACGAGGATAGGCAATAATCCATTATAGGCAACCCTCCAGGTGATTGTCTTCCTCTCCATCAACCTTAACTTCAACCATACGCCCTCAACCTAACACTTTATCATGATTTTCAATCCTCCCAGGAACATCGACAGACCATGAACTTCGCACCTGGAGTCGCTTCGAAACCCATCAAAGCATTTCCCACTCTCCGGAGGATCGCGCGTCATTCATTACAGCGCATACACGCGACGGAGGAAAGGGGAAAGCCATTTTGCACTTGATGTGATGATTGGGACAACATGATGTGATGGGGTCGATGGCTCTAAGTCATTTGTCATGGTGTCAGGCTTTTGCGCCCCCGAGTTTGGGTCTATACTCTCTTCCCTCCACGTATCTTATTGTATCTTGTGTAAGTTTTCCGCTTCGCATCCAGCCATCACCAATACTAACGCCGTTTCTCTAGTTTAAATATTCTACTCCTTGACTCAACCTCACAGCCCCAATTCTACATGTATCCCGCTACTCATCTCACAGGTCCGTTTCTTGGTCCTGACATTGCCATCGTTACTGATACCCTTGCTTCGAAGACAGAGGGGGCTGAAAGAATCTTACTAAAACAGTCAAGTGGCTGGACGCTGGGGAGGTGGCGTAGGCTCGTCCAGTGGGCCTTGGTATGGGTCAGCGAAGTGGCGAGATAGAGAGGTAGCTTCCCGATCATATGCATGACCATTGGCTTACATGGCTCCCGGGTCGCACAGACAATATAAGCACAAAATTCGTCAGAAATCCCCTCGCTCAGATTAGATAGCCAGTCCTCCGTCGGACAAATGAACAAATATGGCCGATATTTTATTCTCAGCAACCCCCAACATCTGCAATACAATTTCTGGGCTGCTTTAAACCCCTTAGTGTATAGCGCTGATAAGCAAGCTTGAACGCTGAGATGCTGTGGTACCGGCTAACATGAGCCTCTGATAAGCTGAAACTTACTGGTGAATTAGTAGGTTAGGGGCTCTGATATTCGGACGCAGTGCGATGCGTTTGCGCGAACTTATGGCGCTAAATTCCGCAGGTATATGCGTTATAAAGCCCGTTGCGCTTGTCGAAATCCCTATCTTTGCGTGTGTGTTGTAAGATTTGATCGTTGAAATTGACAATGCTCCGATCTGGCGAACGCAACTATGGTACCCAAAGGCGTTCAAACGTGAATTTGTGCTCAAAACGCTCTCACGAGGAGCATAACAACAAAACACTTGTACAGTAACGTTCACGAGACATGGGCGAGAAGCCGGATGGAGAAGGCAACTTAGGCACATTGATGTTTCACACGAGAATCTCCTACTCAGGCAGGGACATGACCTCAATTAGCACCTTGTATATCAAGGATAGTTGGCGAATTCGAGATTAAACCTAGTTACTTGATTTTAATAGTGTCCAGCTCGCCCCCCTTCAAGCACGTAGACATCCTTTCGTGGGTGTTGGAACATCAGGAAGAACGGCTTAACTATCGTCTACTAAGCTCGGATGGATAGTGCGCCGTATACAAAAGGCGGATTCGTTGGTCACTCGGAACACAGCAGAGTCGGACACGACACCCATAATTAGGTTCAAGCATTCTGATGGAGCGCAGCAAGATTAGAGCCAACGCGACTCCCGCATGGTTTCTTCTGAGGACCCAATTCTACGATAAGATGAGACTACAACATCCACATGCTCAAAATGATGGCGACACTATATGCGCAGATACTCACCTGATCCATGGGGTTATTCATGATGCGAAGACAGGTATCTGACGGAAGAACTGCTCAGTTTAGTTGTTATCTTGACGGCCCGCTCTGCTCGGGCGGATTTATTTAGAGCGCAGGTCATATCGCCAAGAGTTTGGCGGGGTTCTCGGCGGGGCGTAAGTATAAAATAAACTTCATTTGTTCGGCAAGAGAGCATCTCATTCTCGTACCTCAAACTCCTACCCATACTCTGACTCAATCATGAACTTCTTTATTCGTTCCACTTTTGCGGTTGCGCTTGTCGCTCTCGTCGCCGTCACCTCTGTTGCCGCTGCTCCTGCCGCCCCTCTGGTCCCCAGGATTTGCCTATGCATTGACGAGAACGGAAAGCCTTGCTGCGGTGCATAAAAGTAAGCTTGATTCTGAAGAATTTTAGCGGGACCGTCACTGAGCTATACCCAAGAGCCTCGCAGTCTAAGGGAAGGGTTTTGTGTTGGTGGTGTCTGTGTTCATGACATTGTATGCGGCCAAACAAATACACATATTTCTATTTCCCACATGCTTGCCTAGTGCTGTCTATTCGGTACCCCAAGATGTAAATGCTAGCACAGACCGACAAACCAGGGCAGGCTCGGCAATATGATTCTATTTTCAGAGACAGAATTCCCCGCCGAACGCTGTGCATCGTCTTATTTTACAAAAGTCTGCTATCTTACACTGACGTAGAGGCCCATGTGGAGAACTGATAGCATGCGTGCCTTGATAATGACCGAGTGATCCGCCTGAGTCTAAATTGGCAACTTGGGCACAAGCATTGGTCCCACAATCTAACTTTAGCTTATGGTTTGCTTAGCGCTGCTATGCTGATCAATAGAACGCATGCCATCAAGAAGGATATAACACAAGTTGTTTGACTAAGGTATCAAGCTTCCGTGTTATAGAAATGAAGTTATAGAAGTATCAAGTTGGCAACTCGAGATAAGGCTGGCGTAGGACAGGCGTGCGAGCTCGCCCAGCATAAAAGGCTTAGCCGGTACAAGCTCAAATTCCATCAGGTATTCACATCCACCCAAGCCTACAAACATATATGTGTCTCATTGTGTAATTCCCTATTTGCTCAAGCCTTATCATGGCTGTCGCACTCATTGCCGCGACGTCTGTTGCTGCCATACCCGTTCCACCCGTGTCACCAGTGTCTGGTTTGCTGTGGCGGGAAGTAGTACGGACTACTCATATATATATAGCAAACCTCGCCGATAGTCTCCGTTATAGGCTGATGGCTTATTGATGGAAGTATATCGCCAGTGTGACTAGAGTATTGCTGGGTGTATGCGCGTACGCGGATGTAGAATAAGGTTTATCGCACCAATTCCGTCCAGCTTTCGTGAACGCCGCATGGACAATCGCTTTTCTAGCCTCAAGTCCGACTTTCTGGCATCCAACGCTTATAAAACCGGAATAGCAAAGCATCAACTGACGTCAAACAAACCTGCAATGACGGAGATCACACTGACTCAACTACCAAGGCTCTCACGACTAAAATCCCAAAGACGCATAAACGACAGAATATATTTGTACAACGAACGATCCCACAAGCAAGCCAATCACCCAAGCCAACCATGCAAAACCCATCCATGTCATAAATCATCAAACACAAAAAAGGAACAAAGCACTCAAGCAACAGACGTCCGACGCTCCACATGCTGCGGCGTCTCCTTCTTCTCGAGCGACTCGTCCGCAGACTTGTCGTCCGCTTCGTACTTGGGACGAGCGTTGAGGTCTCCTTTTTCGACGGCCTCCATGACGCCGGCGTGTTCCATACGTTCTCCAGCCTCGCGATGGTTCTCGCCGCCAAAGAGCGTATCGATGTCCTCGAGCGCAACACCCTTCGTCTCGGGTAGGAGGAAGTAACAGAAGAGTGCGAGGAAGATATTGAACCCGCAGAAGAAGAAGAACGTGTACCACTTGGCTTTCGCGAGGAACACGGGGAACGCCTGCTGCAAAATCGCATTCGCGACGTTTTGGGTCTGCGTGGCCATCGCGACACCGGTAGCACGGGTCTTCATGTTGAAGATCTCGGACGAGTAGATCCAGACGGTCGCGCCCCACGAAGGCTTGTAGAACAGGATGAACGAGAAGAGGAGGATGACGATCCCGATCCCGACGCCCATGGACTTGCCGCCGGTTGCGGTGGTGGGTGTTTGAGAGCCGATGAGGGAGACGATGAACATGCAGAGGGCTTGGCCGAGTGCGCCGCCGACGAGGATCTGGCGACGGCCGAAACGCTCGACCATCCAGGTTGCGTTGAGGGTGAACAAGATTCCCATAGTCGCATTCAACGCCTAATTCACAAAGTTTATTAGTATGTTGATATTAGCAGAAATGTGGCGGGACGTACGTTGATGAGCTGGATAGTGCTGTTGCTAGCGAAGACCTTCTGGTAAATGATAGTAGAGTAGTTGTTCAACGAACCTATGAAATCAAATTGTCAATATGAGAATAACACACTGTCGCGACGGAAGACTCACCCTGGCCGGTAGCTTGCTGTCCAAAGTTGATCACGCAGGCCAGGAAGAAACGCCACCTCATAGATGGGTCGGTGAAGAACAACTTGTAGCTCACACCCGACATCTCGCGTTTCTATGCACACAATTTCAGTCAATATATGCGATGATGCAGACCAGTTCGTTGTGACGCACCTCGAAAGCAATGGCCTCACGGATGGACAGGAGCTCAGCCTCGACTTCATGCTCAGCGCGGACCTTGCGCAAGCACGCACGGGCACGGTCAATGTGGCCGTGTTGTACCAACCAACGGGGGGACTCGGGCGCAAAGGGGATCGTAGCCAAAAGAGCGATGGGTGCACTGCATTTCGCATTGTCAGATTATGCCCGGCTTGCCACCCAAAAAAGGGGTGCTTACAGGACCTGCAGGAAAACAACGGTCTTCCACCTCCATTCGCCGAGATGGATGGACTTGGTCGTGCCGAACGCGACCCAGAAGCAGATGAACGAGCCGACAGAGTCTAAGCGAAATTGGGTCCAAGTTTAGCGAGATACGGAATGAGGCTGAAGATGATAACGTACAGAACAGCTGGTAAAAGGAGAGGACCTTGCCACGGATCTCGGTGGGTGCGACTTCGGAAATGTACGTGGCGGCGGCAGCTACAGACGCGAGAAGGTTAGCGCGGGCGTTATGATGACCACAGTGAAGGATGGCTGGGCGCTTGTAGGTTGAGGGTTCAAGTGAGATGGTACTCACGGAGAGCGATACCCTGAGCAAGACCAATGATTCCACGACCGGCGATGAACGCGCCAATGACCCGAGGGGAAAAGGTCTGAAGGCAGGTGGCCGCGATAACAAGGACAGAACCGACGACAATGTTCATGCGGCGGCCAAAGGTGTCCGACTGGAGTTACGCGTGGATAAGTGGAGCGGACGATCGGACAAAAGGGGGAAATGCGAAAATAGACAGTTAGTTCCGATATGGTGTGGCGTAGCTAGAGATCTCACCATCCATGGCGAGACGAAGAAACCGCCAGCAATGGCCGCGACCGTGTAGGCAGTCGTGACACTGCCAATGACGTTCGGGTCGGGGTGGTGGAAATACTCCTTCCACTCGGTGTAGCCTTGGACAGCGTTGAACGTAGAGGCATCAAAGCCGTACCTTGACAAGGCGGGGGACGTGAGTGGACGTCAAACAGCACGCGGAGACAACTCACAGAATCATAGTCATGCATGCAGAAATGCAGTAGACCCAAGCGTTGAGCCTGTACCCCATTGTGAATCAATCGGAGGTTGCGTAAAAATAGGGGACGTTTTGCGCAACACGACAGCCGACTAGGTGGGGTCGGACGTGGGTTGAGGGGCCCCCAGGCGAGACAGCAGGTACTTATACGTCCCGCATAGGCCGGGTGTGGGGATGGCATATTGCGAACCGTAATTCGCGAGATCAGGCCCTCCGGCAGGGGTCGCGGGCCACCTGATGCTGGTGGGAGGCAAATGCCATGAAACACCGCGACAGGATACAGTACGCCAAGTACACTGGGCAAATCACCAGGTGTATTTTTGGGATTATGCACTATGGCAGGTGAGACGGCAGCTGTAAATGCCCCGGCAGAAGCGGTCCGCCGGCCCGCCCGCTCCACGTGGTCCAATCTCAGAACACATTCAAGGCACATCCACGTGGCCTACCGTCACTATTCCGGCAGCCACAATCCTTCCGTTCCCCTAATTACTTGGCATCCCTACGGCATACATCCAGGCAGCAGGTTGTCTCTCGCCTGTCTTCCCCCTCCTCCTACTTACGCGAAGACCTAGACCGTGAAGAGTGGCGAGCATGGCTGATCGCCTTTCATTTAGGAATCCCATCAGTATGTCGCGTCGTTAGAGACATTGGATATGGTATCTGACACAGCGCAGTCCCTGGCTTCCACCCCGACCCCTGTAAGTGTTCTAATTCTGTATCGCATGAACAACCTCGTTCTTGCGCGGTCCGCGACCTTCGGGCTTGCCTTCGAGGCGAGGATGAGCATTATCCCCCACCATCTCTTCACCTCTCGGGAAGTTTTGCCCATCCCCAGGCTTGTCCCCACAAAATGTTACTCCCATGCTATCTCTGTACCCGTCGAGATAACTCGCAGTCGAGTTGATTGGCTCGTAGGTTTACGGCAGTCTGTCTCCTCCGTGTCGCCTCCGCGGCGATCCTCTGTCACGTCCAACAAACTTGATATTTTCTCCGACAATATCCCACCCTTGACCTCCACCCCTATCCATCACGTGGTTCTGCCAACCTGGGGATAATTGTCCATCGGAGCCGCACTGACCTCGTACGTCCTAGCTTGCATCCTAGTCGATGGAATCTACTATCTCGTCACCTCGTCCTTCCTCTACACCCCTGGCATTCCGATCTTCACAAGCAAGGATCTCATCAACTGGACACACATCGGTGTGTCTCACTTCACGAAGCGCAAGTTGGTCGATCCTAACTTTTTCCGTGTTAGGAAATGTAATTACTCGTCCCGCCCAACTCTCCTTTGAAAAATGCACTATCCGCCCAGGCACGAAGAACTGCGGCGGGATATGGGCACCCACCATCCGTCACCACAACGGCGTCTTTTACGTCGTCTCGACTTGTGTCTTCCCGGACAAGGAATTCGCTGATCATTCGCGCTGGCAAAACGTACGCCCCCGCCCATCCAACGTGACTTTACATTAATTCCGGTCCATTCGGGTAGTACGTGTGGACAAGCAAGGACCCATACGCGCGCAACTCATGGTCCGATGGCGTCTCGTTCTACTTCCCCGGCTACGACACGAGTCTCTTCTGGGACGCGCACGATGGAGATAGAGTTTACGTCCAAGGCTCGACGTACTGGCGGGTACGTCCCCGCTTCATTATCCAAGTCTAGACCAAGAAACAGGCTTTTGCCTCGCCTCGCCACGGATACGTAAAAAACAGAGGCGGACAAACTCTAACAGTGCGCTAAACAGGTACAAGAAGGTATCGCCCAGGTCGAACTCAATCTCGAAACGGGGGAATCGCTGAGTGGGGAACCGAAGAGAATGTACGCATGCCCATTCATCCACTCCAACATCTCCTAGTTTCCACTCGCCAATCTGATCATGGGCGTTGTGCAACTCAGCTGGTCAGGGACTGGCCGACCGATCCCAGAGGCACCGCACATGTACCACAAGGACGGGTGGTATTACCTTTTAATTGCTGAAGGTAGGTCTACGCCGTCCCTTGTTTAATTTATCGTTTTGATCCTGCGGTCATTCCGATATCCTGATAGATGCTGATGTTTTTGTCCTGGTTTAGGTGGGACGGAGCTTGATCACTGCGCGACCATCGCCCGGTCCAAGTCCGTCTGGGGCCCCTTTGAAGAATGCCCACACAACCCAATCATCCACGCCGCAGACAAGGACGCGTACTTCCAGACTATAGGTGAGCCACCCCCTCTCCTCCCCCACCCAACCCATTTCCCACCCCACCACATGAGCACAAGACTAAACACGAGCCGCAGGACACGCGGACATATTCCAAACCGCCGATGGAGGGTGGTTCGCAGTCGCACTCGCGACGCGTGACGGCCGTGTGAACTTTCCACTCGGGCGCGAGACGGTGCTCATCCCTGGCCGATGGGATATCGGGAACTGGCCAATCTTTGATGCACGCGTCGAGACTTTAATGAACGCGCGCGTCAACCCATTTGATTCCACCTCGACTTCAACCTCAACCTTGACTGTGCCACCCTCGCGTCCTGCGATCGATGAGGATGTGCTTGCCTCGTTCACGAATGACGGTGATGATGTTATCTGGCCGCACAACCTGCTCCGGCTCCGTAACCCCGACGAGCGCTCGTATACACTCCTCCACCACCCCGATCACCCTAAACGCAATCAGCACCGGCTCCGAATCCGGCCGTCTGCACTGGGCGACACCCTAGATGGCCGGTTCGGAAGCCCTTCATTCGTAGCTCGGCGACAGACAGGGATAGAATGCTCAGTCGAGTTCGAGCTTGGGTTGCCTCCTTTATCCAGGAACGTGCCTAGTGGATTTGCCACTGGCATGTCGGTCTACTTGGATTTCGAGTCTCATCTCGATCTTGTGCTTTCTCCTGCTAGTGGAGATGAGGGGCGGTGGCTAGCTTCGGTACGGAGGCGCGTACCTGGGGTAGACGCGGCTTCAGACGTGGCGCCCTATGTCATACTTGACATTGACACCACCGCCTCCTCAACTCCCGACGTCACGCCCACGATAGGATTACGTGTCATCGCGTACGTAGACCGGTACGAGTTCTTCGTCCACCCTAGCAAGGACCGCAGCGCGTGGGTCCCGGTCGGCTCGGGCTTAGCTAAAGACGTGAGCGGGGGGTTCACCGGTGTTGTGATTGGGCCGTTTGTCGAAGCCTCACCTGTAGCTTCTGCTGGTCCTGGATCAAGATCAGAAGGAGAAGATAGGGCCGAGGTTCAAGTTGACGTGCACAAATGGGTTTATTCCGAACCGGCTATCGAGAGTTAGCCTGTCCGGTCCAATTCCAGATTCCAGATCCCAAACGTCAATTACAGTGCGATGGTGATTTATGAATGCAAAAAAGCAAGTTGAAAAATGATTTACGGTCTTGCTTCGCGAGCTACGGCATGAAAAAAGTGCGTCGGCGGTGCTTGTAGTGGGCAGTTAAGCGAGATGCGGTACGTGGTAAATGGTCAATCGATCTGTAGGCCGACACGAGTGACGCGCATCGCTTTCCACTAACGGGGACGAGAAACATCCGAGCTCCATACGACATCCACCCACACTCCGCCAGCTCCCCGGCTCCAACACGACTCAATTCCCCACCACCGACGCCATTCCCAACTCGTCCCAGTCCCATTTGTTCCTACACGGGCTTAGGTGCCCGATGACCGGTATTCTGAAGGAACTAAAAGTCGCCGCCTGCAAAGAACAAGTCGCTCAGTCTTCCATGGAGGGGGAACCATTAAAAAAACCTCCACAACACTAATCCCAAATGCAGTAATATCCTTCCAAACTAGCGGACCAACGCTATCCTCGATCCAAACAACGGATTGCAAACGCTAACACTCGACGCTGCAATTAAGGTGAACCTAGATCGACCATCACAACGGGGAGATGCAATGGATAGCAGGGAAATGTAATAAAACGTCATAATAGCGGGTGGAACATAAGTGAGTACTTAAAGAACAAAATTTGTATAGGCGTAAGGTTAGTATGATGCTTGGATTAGTTGAAAGCTGGATGTGAAGCAATGGATGCGTGTGTTGCGTGGGTGGGTCAAAGGAACGAGTGGCGGGGTAATGCAAGTGCGGGACGGGTGTGATACAAAGGAATTTTTCACCAAGAAAAGACAAGTGCAAATGCATACGACAGCGGAGAAGAAATACAGCATTGCGGAAAACCAAAAATGTGGTTGGTGCGGAGCGAACCAAGAGAGGAATAACGGCTGGGGGAAGGTGTGCCAGGCGGAATTGGTATACCGGCGGGGGTGGTATGCTGGCCGAGGAGGTATGCACGAGGTGTGCGAGTCGCTGGTAGGATGGGGAGGCAGGAAGCTAGTAGCTTGAGTCTTGGCCATCGATGCCGCACTGGGCCATACTCTGGTGTCGCTGGAGCGCGTCCTTTCGCGAGAACCTGAACGAATGAGACTTAGCATCCCTACAGGTCCCCAAAACACCAGAACAACTCACGCTTTCGTGCACGTCGGGCACTTGTGCGGCCTATCTCCCTAAACAACGTACATCCACATCAGCAATCCACTCGAGAGCACGCGACACATTCAGCTCACCTTGTGCGTATCAACATGCCGCTTCAGATCATGCGCCCTCGAAAACGCCGCGCCGCACTGATCACACACATGCGGCTTGGCTTTCGGCTGGGCCTCCTCGACCGTCGGGAGCGTCCTCCTGTCCAACTCGCTCAACGGCGGCATCACCCTCGACGGGTGCATCCCACCCGCACCCATAGCAGGCTGTGCATACGGTGACATCACGCTCGAGATATACGGCACCGGCTGCCCCTCGGCTGATTCCCCCGGGTAGGGCATCGTATAAGAGCGCGAGGAGCTCGAGTGGCGACTGATGGGGACGGATGCCTCGGGCGTGTAGGGCAGAGGCGGGCCGCTGCGATGGGAGTGGGACATGCGGGACTGGGAGTGGGGGTAGCCGGGGCTGGGACCGTAACTGCCCTCCCGTTGGCCGATGGAAGTGAGCGCGACGGATTGGGTACGGTGTCTGTCCGAGCGTTGCATGGACGGATGCGCACCGGAAAGCGACGAAGACGGGAGGTTCATCGGGACGTCAGATTGACGGAACGAGGACGGGTTCACTTGGAGTGGGGGGATAGTATACTGCGGCTGCTGACGTCTGTCATACGCCTGCTGCTGCTGGCCATACTCGACCGGGGTCCCATAATGCGTCGACGACTGGGACGGGCCTGGAAACTGTGCAGAGGGGATGGATACAGACTGGGAGCGGTAGGAGTGTTGGCGCTGCTGCTGGTGTTGCTGCTGAGCCTGGTGTTGTTGCTGTTGCTGTTGGTGCAGTTCCCATTCGTTCATTGTGGAGTGGCGTAGTAGAAGCCCTGGTCGAGGAATCAGAGGATCAGCGGCGCCGCGGTGTTTAAGTAGAGGCGAGTTTGGCCGGATGACTGGCTCCTGGATGGAACGTGTTAATGCGTTTCGAATGGTAATGTGATACGGGTCCACTCACAATTCAGTCCGGTGGTCGCACGAGGGTTTGCTGTCAGTTGGAGGCGTTGCAGGTTACGAGGCAGCGAACAGAGATGGGTAAATGAGCGCGTCGAATGGCAGGTATTTAGCCAACTAAGGGCGCACTCCGAGCCGAGTATCGGGGAATAGGGACGGCGCCAACGGAACAAGAGGGGTCTCCGCGTGTCAGCGAGGTAAGGGGGTAGTTGGAGAACCCCAGCAGCTGACTGACAAACTGACGTCCGAGTCGGCAAGTTGCGCAGGGCGTGTTGGCCGGCTTTCGGACATATTAGGTAGACGCAGCAAGTAGCATCCGCGATTCCTGGGCTGCAGAGAGCAGCGCTAACGGACGAAGCAGAAAGCGGCGGGGGATCCAAGGGGCCGTATCGGCAAGCGGACCTCCAATCCGGGCGAGCGGACAAGAACAAAGAAAATTCGGGCCAAAAAAACGTGGTTTATTCGGGTGATATTCCGCAGGGGCCGTCTACACGCTGCACCCCAACACGACTCACACTTTGGTATCTCTTGGTATCTCCTGGACCGTTAACAATAGCAGTGAGGCAGACGACGTGCATGTTCAGCGTGTAGGATCGTGTGGGCAAAAGTCCAATAGCTGGGCGGGGGCGAAGACTGTTTCGCTGATTGATTGCTCGAGTCTAACTTCTCGATCCAGTCATGAGCCAATGGCGCAACCGACGCCACGTGGCGCTGTGGCACTGTCGAGCTTATGCGGCGTCAGTGGCTATGTAACCTAAGCGCTGTATTGTCTATTTACAAGCTAATCAATCCTACTCGGGTTTCATCCCACCACGACTTTTACACGACCTTGCCTGAGACTGGTTAGCTAGAACTAGTTGGCAAACGCTTGATGTCCGGTCATCGCTTTGCCGAGGATGAGCGCATGAATGTCCTAGCCCACATTTAATCAGTTGCTCTGTGAATCTGAAGGATCGGCTTACATGCGTCCCCTCGTACGTATTAGCTACCTGCAAGTTGGCCACATGCCGAGCGATATGATACCTGCCCATCACAGTCAACACAACGTCTGGCCTATTTCTCCCATACACATTTGAACTTACTCGTCTGCACACGCATTACCGCCAAGAATGTCTAGTACGACTCTCGAGTGCTCCAAGGCCTTGCCGCAGTTGTTGCGCTTTACTAGGCTTACCATCTCTGGCGCCCACTTTCCCTCGTCCTTCAAGCGCCCAACCTAAACTCAACGTTAACCTACGCGACACGCACACTTGTCCACTACCAACTTACCTGCAGAGACGCATGCAATCCCAACGTAATCTCAGTCTGGGCGTCGACGAGCTTCTTCTGCACAAGCTGGAAGCTCGCAAGCGGTCTCTTGAACTGATGTCGCTCCAGAGCATACTCCCTCGCCCGATGCACACAGTCCTCCAAAGCGCCCATCACCCCCCACGAGATCCCATACCTACCATCCATCAGACAATACGCTCGCAAAACCTAACCGGCAATATGACCTCACCTCGCGTTATTCAAGCATCCAAAAGGCCCGCCGAGACCCTCTGCCCCAGGCAACATCGCGTCCTTTCCGATTTTAACATTGTCCATAAAAATCGATCCCGTAATCGACGCACGCAACGCAAGCTTGTTCTTGATCGGAGGCGCGTTCAGTCCTGGTGTGTCCTACACAAACCATAAACGCACGTTCAGCACATTGAAACAGAGCAACCAATCAAATGCACAGGCGGGCAGGAAGTCCGCCGGAACATAAAGATGTGCGAGAGAGGGAAAGTTATCTGCGCGGCCGTCCGGATTTGGAAGGCCAATATAAATGGCGTCGACAAAGCTAATCAGATATGCCGCTTGATCCAACACCCAAGGCCGAGCTTCGATCATTTGTCGGATGGGACCACATATAGACAAGCAACAACGGGCGGCGTGTACGGCATGGATGTACGTACCTTCTCGATGAGGAACCCGCGAACTTTCTTATCCCAAGCACAACGAGCCCATACTACGAATAAACCGCTAAGGTATATGCAATCCAGTTAGCTTTTGCATTACACAAACTTTAAGGTAGAGAGCAAATGGGAAGATGGGAAGGCGATGGTGGATGGCGAGACTCACGCGACAGGCGAGTTCGAAATCCACGTCTTGCTTCCTCCCAAAACGTACCCGCCCGTCGCAGGATCTTCGCGTGCAGTCGTCTCCATCGAAGACGGGTCCGACCCATGGTTGGGCTCCGTCAGGCCGAAACAGCCGATAAGCTCGCCCGAAGCTGCACCAGTTGTTCAATGTGGTTAGAGCCAGTATGAGTTTGTACGTTTGAAACAAGGCGTGGTGTTCGTGAGAATGGAAGAAAGGTCGATAGGAGCAGTCTCCTGTGTGAAGCTGCGGATAATGAGAGTGTACGTACCTAGCCGGGGAAGGTACTTTTCTTTTTGCTCAGCAGATCCGTACGCGTTGATTGGGTGCATCACGAGTGAGGATTGCACAGACATGGCCGATCGGTATCCAGAATCCACTCTGCCGTACATCATTTGGGCGTTAGTATATTATTTACGTCGATCATGAGTGTACCCAGGTACACAGGAGTTAGGAGTTCCAGTAAATTGTGGAGCTTACCTCTCGACCTCACGTGCAATTAAACCGTACGCGACGCTACTCACTCCGGCGCATCCGTATCCTTTAATCGTAGCGCCCAATAATCCCAGCTTGCCCATCTCCGCCAAAATCGCCGGGTCGAAACCTACACGCGATTGGAATGGAATGGTAAGCCACGCGGGAGTTCATTAAGACGTGATGTCATTGCGCGGAGGATGGGTGGTGAAACGACCTGGAGGCGTGTACTTACTCTCATGTCTGTACGCATCGACCACGCGCGGTTGGAGATGTTCCTGTTACCCGCCAACACGTGAAGCCACAGATCAACGGCCGAGCAATCGAGCATCGAGAATCGAGGGAAAGATATTTTAGGTCAGATGAGGAAGGATGCGGTCCGGCCTAGCGCAAGACCCGAGCCGGTGGTGGTAGATTTGTGGTTTGTACGTACCTGGCAATAGTCGCGCGCGGTGTCTCTGTGGGGCGTGTTAGGGACACGAGGGAGGGCTGGGTGAAAGGAAGAGCAGTACGGACCGGATGGCTTGTTCTTCCTCGGTGAGGAGCGAGTCTAGGTTGAGTGGGTCCTAATGTGTTTGGTTGTGTATCAAGCTCCAAGTGTGGGGCAAGGTGAGGTGAGGCGAGTGGGACGTACCTCCCAAGTGAATTTGGAAAATTCTTTACGGCCGTCAATACATTTTCAGATTA
Source organism: Ceratobasidium sp. AG-I (assembly GCA_015039395.1). Classification (NCBI taxonomy): domain Eukaryota; kingdom Fungi; phylum Basidiomycota; class Agaricomycetes; order Cantharellales; family Ceratobasidiaceae; genus Ceratobasidium; species Ceratobasidium sp. AG-I. The sequence continues at coordinate 278,430 of MU132143.1, read as the reverse complement.
TTCTGCTCGGGGACTTACTAGTTGACGAAGCCATTGCCCTCCCCACCATCCTCCTCGGCACCCCCGCAGCAGTCCTCACGAGTCGTTGCATGGAAAAAGACATGATACGTAAAAGGCAGGAACGGACAGTCGGACTTGGTCGTGGTTGTGGTAAAGACCAGGGCGAACAAGTCCCGGCCTGGCTGGTCACATTTGGCGTCCCATGATCGTTCTGAGGTTGATTACCAAACGAGATCGGGACAGCGCTAGCATGTGAAATTCATCATGGATCGCGCGTCTGATGCTGACAGGGGCTAAGTGCTGGCACTTGCCCGCATTCGGTTTGTGATTTAGGGCTCGTGTGAGTGCAGTGCAAGGCGTATGGGAGGGTAGGGAGGCAATGCTGATTCTTTACAATTGGCGACGTTGAGGTCTCATTACTTGTGCATATCCCATGCATACAGGTTGAAAGCAGCTGAAAGAAATAGCGTGATTAAGAGCAGCGGGAGCCGAGATGGGAAGCATATAGAACGAGCGAGAGGCGAGTGTCAATCAGACGATGCAAACGTGAAACAGAAACAGAAACAGAGGAAAAGAAATGAAAGTAACTCCCAGAGGAAAACAAAACCACACTAATCAAGATCGACCACGCGCCGGGCGAATTGTTGAAATTCATCCCGACGTGGATCACCCAAGTCATGTCACAAGCTAGCTCAGCCCTCGGCCTCACTTGACTAAGACCCAGAGCACGAGCGCTAGCGCGATAATGGAAAAGACTCGGCTGAACTGGTCCCCTACGGTTTTTTCAACCGCTGCGAACAAGCCGGTCCGCGGCATCGTCTGTCCTGGGACGACCTGTCTGCCCTTCTCGGATGCCCGAAGTTCGTATAGTGAAATCGGCAGGGACGGCGCGGGAGTAATAGGTGGGCTGGGAAGCTGTGGAGTCCTTGCGTATCTCGTCCGGTCAATACTCCGTTGTTTCACAGCTTTGGATGACGATGGGTGGGCGTGTTGTGTGCTGGGTATTGCTGATGATTGGGTATCGCCTATTCGGGAATGCGGTTGTGCGGGACGGTCAGAAGTGGGATGGTGGGGGGCGCGCGGCTGATCCGCGAGTAGCGCGGGTATTACGGACCGACCAGTCGACACAGATATCACATCTCGCTCCAACGAGGACGATGTACCGCACACTGGACAACTGACGTCCTTTGTTTCAGGACGAATCGTTCGACGAAGGTACTAAAACAAATGCATTTGAGTTGACTGTCGCAACCATCTTTCGTAGAACTTACCTCTTGTAGGTCAAGCGTGCAAAATATATGTCTGCAGCCCGAAAGTGATAACTCCCCTGGCCTTCGGAAACTGTGGCGGGCAATCCGGGGGAGATGTGAGATCGTCAGGCGAGGCGTAGTTTCGGGTCCGGTTGCATAGCCACGAGTTGCGTGGCACGAAAACAAATGAACAAAAAGGACCAGTTGAGGCGGGGGCGTCACTGATCAATAGCAGATTCTACGCACCATATATTGCATAGTAGGTTAGAGTCTGATACGCCTTGATCTTCAGGGATAGTGCGCCGCAAGACAATCTCCTCAATATCCCCATCATCAACCCAACGTCCCTGCTCTTTGAGCTGTTTCTTTTCCCGCAACAACCGTTTCGTGAGTTCGTTATCAAACTCGGCGCCTACAGGCAAGTCGAAACCATACGCGCTGGACACTCCATCCAGATGGGGCTGCGGCTGAAGTGGCTCCTCGGCATCTCCTGTGGTAGGTCCGGTATCTAGTCCGAGTCCGTTGATGGACGGAGTTGAGCCGTTAAAAGGAGGGAAAAGACCCCCTACGACCGTGTTGCTTCGCTGGCGACCCTGTGCCACGCCTATGTTCTCCATGCCGTCCCAGGTTGTTTCGGTGCCGAGGTTTAGAGGAATGTCTTCCTCGGGGAGCTCTGGTCTGTACCACTCTCCGGTAGGAAGCTCGGAAGCCTTTGGGGGCATGACCTCGTTGAGAGATGGAGGGTCGATGTTGATGTGAAGGCGTGGTGATTTCCGTCGCATTGGTTGAGCAAACGGACTCGCGTCACCGAGTGTTGTCGGTAGAGATGAATTTGAAGATGAAGCCATATTTGGGTAGTGCGTTTTTCGTTCTTTATCTAGGTGAATGGTGGCTGTCTGGTTGTTGGGGGAACGAACGTCTCAGCTTGCGCCGTGCTGCGCGATGTTGGCGTCTCAAGCGACAAAGATGGTACGACTTACGTTTGTAATTTTGCTAGCGACTTTTCCAAATTATCCTCTCCGCTCAAGTAGATGCTGATGATGGTAAAGCTGTCTGCCCAGGCGAGCAATCCATATGAGAACGGAGAACTGATGCGCCCAGAGATGGAACCCCATCTCGCCTTCACGTGAACAACTTGAAATTTAGCCTCAGGCATGTGAAAGAGATTAAACGCCCGGCGCTACCTGCGTCGTCTAAACAAACAAATATGACCCACCGCGTCGTAAGAGCACTTATGTCACTCAACACACAGATGCTAAATCTAACAGAAAGTTTTATTGCCTAAATGCGTTCCAATCCTACAGACCATTCCAAAGAACCAAAGCCAAAAGAAATCAAACGGCTTAGATCGAAGAGAGTGCGGTTCCGCCCGCGCGCCTGTCGGCTTCAACAACCTCGTTGAGACCCACGACCTCGAAGAATGCACGGGGGTCCATGCCGCGAGCAGAGGTGTGATCGGTGCCGGTCTTCTTGAGCAGGGAGAACGCCTCGCGCAACCCGTGGACCATGGCGACACAGGAGACGAGAGAGAAGATGATGATCTTGGCACCCATGGCCTCGGCCTCTTTGGTGGTGAAAGAGGGGGTCAAGCCACCGGAGATAACGTTGACGAGGACCTGAGAGTCGCAGAATATTAGCCGATTGCTTGATTTAAGCTAGGATATTGGAACTTACGGGGGTAGGCTCCAAAGCCTTGACGGTCTTCTCGAGGAGTTCCTGGGTCTTGACACCCTCGATGAAGGCAACGTCGGCGCCAACCGCAGCTGCGGCCTGGAGGCGGCGGACAGCCTCGTCCATACCGAGAACCTGAGCCGAATCCGTGCGCGCGATGATGACAATGTCGCACCCGGGGATGGCATCACGGGCCTGGATCGCAGCGCGGATACGAGTGACGAACTCCTCGGTCGAGACGACCTGCTTGCCAAGCAAGTGACCGCAGCGCTTGGTCTGGACCTGAATGAATATTCAAAGTAAGAGGTATGTTTAAATTTAGTCTGCTGCGGGAGGCACGTACCTGGTCCTCAATGTGGAGAGCGGCAACGCCGGCCCGGTCGTACATCTGGACGGTGCGGGCAACCATGGCGGGGCCACCGAAGCCGGTGTCGGCATCGGCGATCAAAGGAACAGCCCGGCTGAAGTCGGTGATCATGGAGGCGTTCTGGACGAAATCCGGCAGGGTGGCAATGGCCAAGTCGGGCTGGCCGAGCTTAGCAGCGGTGGTAGCAGCTCCGCTGTTATCCAATGCATTAGTATTAGGCCGAATGTATGCATGGATGATGGAGAACATACCTCTGGTAGAGGCAGTCGAAGCCGGCCTCGAGAGCGCAGCGGGCGCTGATTCCGTCGCACACACCCGGAGCGACCACGATTTCATCACGAGCCAACATCTGGCGGAGGCGGGTGCTCGCCTTGGTGGACAGAGGCTCATCGGCAGTGTGAATGAGGTGGGCCGGCTTGACATATCCGCCGGAGGTGGTGTAGGTAGGGGTCTCGATGGGAGTGGCAACCATTGTGAAGTGAGATTAGTTGATTGTTTGTCTAAAGGGGAGTTGTCTAATGAGAGCGAAAGTAGAGGAAGGCTGCAGAGATGGAACGCTGAGACTGGATGATGCTCAAACCTCGAAAGAGCTGCTATCGCTTTATAGGACTTGGATGCTCTATTGCTCAAATGCTAAGTCGTACAAGTTCACAGTGAAAGCATATTTCTCGCACCCACCGTGTACAGCTACCCTTTCCTAGTCTCACACTCTCGACATGCCTGAGTTTCGAACAGAATCCACATGACCCGTATCGTAAACTATTGACAACCAAGCTGATCAGAGATCCTAGCCCCACCGAAGAGTTGAACACTTCGTGAGAGCCCATATTAGGGACCCGACATTTTGACAGACCAGATGAGGGGAGAGCGCAGCCGGTACGCCTGGGGTGTAAAGAGTATACCCGATATGGTAAATGTCAAAAAGACTGGGCTTGGCCATCCAGGCATCAAAGTTCCACAAGTGTCGACCGTTCACAGTTCCAGTGCATGAGTACGAGGCAAAGAATCAAACGAGTTTAGAGCGCGGCAGTTGGCACAGTGAGTAACGCCCAGCTTCACATACACAATATACCTGCCTATCGGCAAGCACAATAAGAATCAGACAGATGTGCATTAGCGGTTGACGTCTGAACCCCAAATGAACAACGGGTGGTGGGAGTTGAACAAACAGGTCAAGAGATCACGTGAGTTTGGCGCTCCTTTCGGACATCTTTGAGAAACAAAACACAGACAAATCTTACGGTTGGCGTGGGGTTGCTGGCCACTGGGGTGCGCATATCAGCAAGCATGTAATTTCTTCGAATCAGGAGAGCTGTTTCTCAGACGTATCACGTACGTACGATTGTCTATTTCACAAACAAGCCTATCTTTCACACGGATGCATATCGTAGGTTTAAGCGAACTGACAGGCTTGACTGCCGGTCAAATTTTGGTGTACGGGGTCAAAGAAATTTAGTCCATTCGGCTCTTATCGCGGGCCTCAACTCTTTGTTTCGATCTCAAGCCATTTGTATACATTTTGCTATCAAAAATAGAGGGTTTATACGCAATAGAGGACGTAGCAGCATAATACCCCTGTGTACGCCCAGGCACAATCCACAAGCCATGCGAGGAGCGGCGCCACCCGCCCCTAGCCGCAGGTTGATCGATTATCCAAGGTGCCACGCCTACCTGAGCCGACGGCCTGAGAGATAGACGTTCAAGAACCTCCACGCCACCGCGCCTGTTTACTGACGAACGTTCGGATGCTGCAATCGTGTGCCTTGGTGGGCGTATTTAGCGGTCCGAAGTTGGGCTTTCCTTTGTATTATGCTGGAATTTCTGTCCAGAGCCTGGACGACGGAACGGCGTTTTGTCAAAGCGTTGAAAGCTGGCATGCCTGGTTGTCTGTCGGATGCATCACGGCTCGTTATCGTTTTGGTTGGTTAACGGGTAATTTTGGACATAATTTCATCTGTGAGCGGTGAGGACCATTAGCAGTCTAGCGATCGAGACCATGCGCACTTGCACGGCGGCGGCAAGGTGTATGCGTCATATTTCTTTTAAATAATTATTGTGTTCAATTGTAAAGTTATTCAGCTTCCGCATAGCAACTATGCTTAAACTTGTTATAACACGCCGCTGGGCCGCATGGCTCGATGTTTCTTCTCTCTTCTTGCTCTCACGGACTCTATGCTCATATCATGAAAGCAATTTCTGCCATTGATCATCACCAGTTCGAAGAAACCTCCCTAAGCATCAACACGAATCCTTCACACGCCCTCATCCAATAGATGTCAAGCGATGAATTTAAGCTCCTACGTCTTGAGCGTTAAAATAGTTGAATTAATCGTGTGTTGTTTAAAATGACTCATTTGTGACGTAGTTCGGCTTATAGCCCCTATCACCATCAAAAAGCACAAGGTATATGCGCGGTTGAAGTTGGTAATGAATAATGCATTCACGAGATACGAGCCATTCGCGAGTACCCTCATCGTCACCATATCACGGTGAGAACGAGACTTCGTAGATGAAGATTCACCGAACATGGTTGAAAGTGAACCAAACTCCGACATCGATTGATGGCCATTGAGCCATAGTATAAAGCTTGACCCCCCAGCCCGCAAGCAACACGATGAGCAGAAGAAACGCCTCTCGACGACAACTCAACCGTACAAGCTCGTGATACCGTTCTTCAACATGTCTACTGACAAAATCAGTAAGCTCGTGTTCGGGTGACGCATCCGGAAATGCTATTGTCTTATGTATGCCGTTATTCCTTTTGTCCATCCAACAGCTTTTCTCCTGAACTGGCACGCTACGCCCTACCATCTGCCTATTTTCCTTGCCCAAGCCAAAGGCTACTACACCGCTGAGGGAATTAAAGTAGCGTTGCTGGAGCCTAATGACCCCTCGGACGTCACAGAGATTATTGGCTCCGGCAAAGTCGACATGGGCTGCAAGGCGATGATTCATGTGGGTGCTTCGTGTTCAAGGGCTGGCCTCGCTGAATTCATTGGTCGCCGTTGTAGACAATCGCCGGGAAAGCTCGTGGGTTTCCGATCACCTCCATTGGCACGCTCTTGGACGAACCATTTACGGGGGTGATCTACTTGGAGGGATCAGGCATAACGGAAGACTTTACTTCTTTGCGTGGCAAGCGCATTGGCTACGTCGGCGAGTTTGGAAAAATCCAGATTGATGAGCTCACTACTCGTAAAGCGCATTTTTATCACTGGCTCATGATTTTTGATTTTTATACAATTTGTGTTGCAGATTATGGCTTGACTCCGAACGACTATACTGCCGTGCGCTGTGGTATGAATATTGCTCGGGCCATCAAAGAAGGCACCGTAGATGCTGGAATAGGTCTGGAAAACGTCCAGATGTGCGAGGTATGCTCTCGTAACATATTCTTTGCCATCCAAATACCAATCTACCGTGGCAGCTCGAAGAATGGTGCAAGACTCAAGGCCGTCCAACTTCCGACGTCAAGATGCTTCGTATTGATGAACTCGCAGAGCTCGGCTGCTGTTGCTTCTGGCGAGTTCGGCGCATTTAATCTGGTTTCCCTGAATAAATTGCTGACCGATTGATGCATTCAACTCTCTAGCTCCATCCTGTACATTGGTAAGGTCCACCGGCGCTTCTCCAGCCGCACGCAAGTTGTGTCTTGAACCAGTGGTATCTCGGTATAGTACAATTTCTCGCTCGTGTTAAGTGTGGCCACACGAGACCACGGGTGTCCGCCTGCGCCCCCCGCCCGGCGAGTGTATGCTCGTCGGGCCGAGGAGGCGCATGAGGCGGGCTGAGACCGAGACCGTTGGAACTTGACCACGTTCATGCGTGCGAAAGGAGTGTCTTGTCCCCGCATATGCGGGGCTTGTTACTGACTGATGGTGTTTGTTTGATTCGGGACAAGTAGGAAACGAAGGTATGTGGCTGGGATCCTGGTCGAAGTTATGCTGAATTGCGCCGGATCAATGATTGATTAGGCTTCTTGGCTACTCACAAGAAAGAAGCTGCTGCGTTCATGCGGGCCGTTAAGCGTGCCACCGACGAAATGTTTGCCGATCCCAAGGCCGCTTGGGTCTCATTTTGCGACTTTAAGCCGGTCATGAACACGCCTCTGAACGAGAAAATCTATGAGCGGTACGTCGGGGTGGCTGGGCTCGTTGGGGCAAGGCTTATTGTTGGCTTCAGTTCGTTTACCTATATGTCGCGTGATGCCGCCAACGTAGAGAGAGATTGGACCAAGGTAGTTATGCATTTATTAGTAGTTTTTTAAAGTTTTTTTTTTCACCCCTAATCTCTAGGTCACCAACTACTCCAAGCGTCTTGGGATTGTCTCTGATGATTTCAGCCCCAATATGACGAACGAATTCTTGTCGTGGCCGCTCCTAGACGAGGTCTCCGACCCTATCGAGAATCAAAAGCGCATTGCCCGTCGCCAAATGCAGATCGCTATGAATGGGGGCGTGTTGTGCGGCCGCTAGAGTGTATGCGGGAAAGTCGCGAGGATACGTAATACGGAATGTGGTCCAATGAACAAAGTGTCAATGTGAATTCAATTTGGGCTGAAAATATCGGCAAATATCCTTCGAGAAAGAAGTCGAGAGTCCAAGACATTGAAGCTTAGATTACGGAAGAAGCCTGAAGAAGGCAATCAAGGGGGCGTGTAGCATGAAATTTGAGCCTTCGCTGTCGGGCATCCGCTCGGGGTGGCTTCTCCCGCCCTCGAGCCGACCAATTTTTCCTGAATGGACGCGGCTAATCATGATTCCCGACGGGGTGGCGCTTCCACGGGGGTCCCCGATGGGGCGGGCCACCCAAATCCAGTCTTTCCGACGGCGATCCTTCGCCTCTGCCTCCTGAACTGCTAGGCTATAAATCAAGCGAGATGGTGGCCTGGTTCACCATTCTCCTATCCTATCTCTCCCTCTCCCTCTCTCGCAGACTTCGGCTGCACTAGTCACTCGCTACTTCCTCTACTCTACTCTATATATCATGTTACTCTCCACCACGCTCGTCGCCAGCATCACATTGGCGACTGCTGCTTCTGCGGCCCCTACCTCGGAGCGCCGCTGGTTCTTCCCATGGACCTCCTTTAGCTCGGCCAACTCGCCTAGCAGCACCGGTACTTGCTCCCAACAGCGCGTCCCGGTCACGGTGACTGCCGACACCACCGCCATCTCGATGTCGAAACCTGCCAGCCAGGGCGCCCTTACAGGCTTCCTTTCCCAGTACTGGTCCACCGGCTCTACAATTGGCGCGAAGGTTATTCCGCACAACGCCGACGGCAGCCTCCCTCGCAAGACTATCACGGGTACCTACAACATCTGGACTCAACTCTGCGTACCTCAGGGCTGGAAGGATGGGGGTGTCGCTCACATTGGTATTCATGGGTATGTTTTGACGTGTTGTTGTCGTCCGATCTTGCGCTTATTCGATGCCACTCCTAGCATCAACTTCGACCACTCCTATTGGGAGTTTGCTTATGGCAAGGAGTACAACTACATTGAGGCTGCCAATAAGGCCGGATATGCTGTCCTCACCTATGATCGCTTGGGTAAGATTACTGTTCTGAACATTGCGCGTCTGGTGCTTATCCATTTTCCCGTAGGCGTTGGTCAGTCTGATAAGCCCGACGGGTTGAATGTCGTGCAAGCTAGCACCGAAGTCGAGATTCTCCATCAACTCATCCAAAACTTGAGGAGCAGTAAAAAGTATTCCAAGGTCGCCGGCATTGGCCACTCGTTTGGATCGTAGGTCTCTTTAGTAATATCTCAAGGCTGAGCTCACCAGAATTTCTTCAGAATTCAATTAACTGGGATTGCCGCAAAATATCCAAGCGACCTTGATGCCATCATGCTTACAGGTTACGCTCCATCAATGGCCTCCGTTCCTCTGGCATTCACTGCATGGTCTCAAACTTTGGCTAAGGAGCAATCCGACTCTTCGATTCGTTCCCGCTGGATGTCGTTACCATCCGGTAACCAGTACCTTAGTGACCCGAGCTACATGGGAACCGGCAGCCCCAGCTCTGACAGGTTCGCTTTCTTCGCCGAGGGCAACTATGACGAAGGTAAGTTCTACCCGCACAAAGTGGCTTTTATAGTCCTAACCTTCCGCTCTTGTAGGTGCTTTCACTCAGGCCTATAACACCAAGCAAACGCACACCTTGGGCGAGTTCTTGACTATTGCGGAACCAGTATCCGCGCCTGCCACGAATTACAAGGGTGACGTCTTTGTCATTACCGGCGAGAAAGACATGTGAGTATGAGCCGGCCTTCCGAACCCTTCAGACAGTACTGATACATGCGCGTCATAGCATCTTCTGCGGCGGCAACTGCTTGCAAAAGCCTACTACTACGGAAGGCAACTCCTTGCTCGACGATGCTAGGCCCATGTTCCCTAACGCGAAGAGCTTTTCGACTCTCGTTCCCTCCGGCGCTGGCCATGCGCTTTTCACCCACCACGGCACTGACGTCGCAATCTCCAAGATATTGGAGTGGTCGAAGCAAGTCACCGGCAAGTAATTTGGGAGGGTGACTGGATATTGCGATTTTCTTTTTTTGCGCTACCTAGTATCAGATCCTGTTGTTTATTTGGTTAGGTTCCTCACTAGTTCTTGTTTCGTGTTCCTACTTGTTCAATTGCTGCAAAATCAATGCTCTCGTTTATGTTGTCAACATTCGGTACTTCACTCGAGCGAATCCAAAAATACGGCCTGCCTCCTCAAGGTAGCTATATGCACACGTTGGTACATGTTTGACACGTCGAAACTCTGTTGAAAGTTTATTGGACACAGAAGCATTCTGTCTACAAACCATGAAGGCGCCCATCTATCCACTTCCATGCGATCGTAATAAAAGCGGAGATCAGGAAGGTAGCATCAAATATCCAACCGAATACCTCAAAGGCTGGGAGAGTCGAAAATAATGATGGAGCCGAGCTAGTGTTGTCCTCGTTGGGAAGTGCAGAAGCTGGAAACGAAGTGCGAAGTTGAATGAGAGTTGAAAGGAGGTATGTGCCCTATAATAGTTAAATGAGTTAGTTACTTTTCATTCACATCAACACGGAATTGATAAGTACCATCAACTGCGCCAGTATGAGTAGCGTCAATGACGCGAGGAGAGACCGACTCGTTACTCGCAATATCTATGCTCGACTACATTAGCCAACTGAACCCGGTTGCCTTCAAATTGCACCACCTACCCTGCCAACCCCTACAAGTACGACTCTAATGCTGCTCAGCACGATTCCTCCAACGAGCAGCAAGCTGACCTGGCGCGCGACCTGGTCTGCCTCGGAGCGCTGGAGGGGGATTCCGGGGAGGAGCGCGATGAGGAGGCCAAGTGCGCCACTTATGAGGTCTGGTGGGGCTGTTGAGAAGTTGCCGTTGCACGAGGAAGGGGATGAAGGGGATGAGGGTGCGCATGTATCTGTAGTGGATGATGAGGCTGTCGGGTAAGCCCGGAGACCGAGGAAGAGACCAAGAAGGTTTGTTGCGGACTAAATCAAGGGAGGGCAGGGAGGTTGGATTGCCCGTAAGTAAAAATAATAATGCGGGTAATTTACGAAAGGGGCGAACATACGTTTACAACTCTAAACGCGCAGTATGCGCCAAACAGCCATCCACCGGCGTTCCAAATACGTCCACTGAGTGTCTTTGAGAACTGCATACGCGCCTAAATTAGTAGAGGGTTTATCTTGTTAGTTTGGGGGTACCCATGTATATGGAGTAGCGAGTCACGAACCTGGCGCGTACGCATTTGGTCTAGTTCCCGAGCCATCTCTCCTTCAAGCGCGCGCAAGCCAGACATCTCGCGTCTGAGAGACGTCATTTCTATAGCAAGCAGTTAGGGGAACGCTGGGCGTTTGTTCATTGACACGAGTACGCACCGCTTTCGCCGCCCAGCGCTCCAAGGAAGCGCGAGCCCCATGATCGAGCTTGCTGCACATACCAAACCCAAAGAGTTAGTCTATGTCTTTGTCTCAAGGTATACCGGATAAAGCAATTGAAGAGCGACTTACTGGGTTCTTTGTGTTCTGCAGATCCAGCGCCTGAGCCTCACGGTTTCTGACTTCAAGATCATTCCGCACGCGCGTAAGGCTGTGTTCTGCGTTCGCAATATCTTGTTTGGTGATTTCGACCCTAGAATAACTCGTCAGATTCCATGGTGTAAGAAGGTGGACGAAAGATCGTGGACTCGCCATCGCCGCTTGCCAAGAGCATCAGTGAACATCCATGCTGTAGCTATCGCTCCGAACCCCGACAGGGTTCCCAGAACCACAGTGCCCAATACAGACAGTCGAGCTAGAGCAGAGGTCAAAACATCTAAAGAAACGCAAAAGCTCTTAGATATTGAGAGTGGTCACACAATTCAAAGAAAGAGCTCACCAGAGCCTAGGTTGTTATCCATCACAGGAATTCGGAGAAGCATCATAATGTATGCAGAGAAGAAGAACAGAGGAAGTGCCAGCCGGCGAGGGAGCGATGCTCCAGGGTCTATACCGGCTGGAGGCGAATGTATTGAGTTTGGAGATTGCTTGGCGTTGGGCATGGATGCTAGGACATACCTGGTCGGTTTGGTTTGTAGGCGATGAACAAGCATTGTAGAATAGGAATGACGAGGAGAATCAATGCGATGAGTGTGACGAGCGATATTCTCCAATTGAGATATCGAGACCTAGAACGGGTCCAATACCGCGAGTTAGAAACATGATCTCCCACAGCAGAAGCATCCCCTCTCGACCAGACTCACCCAGCATCCATAACTCCGTACGATTGACACATAACCAACAAGAACAACATACAACTCTCGCTAAAGCAAACCGCGAAAGCCGTCCTCGCCACGCTCGTCGGTCCCCATCCCCATTCCGCTGCAGCCCCCTTGGGATGCAACCGAGCGACTCCTGGTGGTGGGAGCGCTCCGAGCTCGATATACCCTTTGCTGGGTGAGGGCGTGCGGATAGGTGGTGAGTCGATGGAGGAAGATGTGGAATCTGTGGGTGCGTCGGGGGAGAGCCTGTAGAGGGAGCGGATGAGGTAGACTCTGCATACGTAGAAGAGTGCGCCTCTAGAGGAGTGTGGGTATAAATAGTATTGCTTGCGCTGTAAGAGAGCAGTCCTCACCTCGTAACAAACAAGAGAGCAGTTTGGTACACGAGTGTCGAACGACCGGGAGACGAACTATCAAGCTCCATAGTTGAGCTTCAAGTCAAGATTCTACTCCCAAGTTTGCCGGTCCTCGAACCCGGCACCTCCAACCAAAGTTTTACAAATGAATGAAATATAAGATGCCGAGTGGGGCGCCAGAAATACAAATAAGTTGACAGTCAACGAGACACTAGAGATTGCTTTAGACCAACAACGCCCGACTCAACCAACGCCAAAGTAGTTTCGCCAACGTGTCGCGGTGATGATGGTTGCGGAAAGAATCAACTCAAGTCCCAACTTGTCGCCAACTGCGGTTTCCACGTGGAACTATAGAGTTACCATTTGGCGCCCATCGAACACCGAGGGCGCTTTGCGCCGTGCCAAACTCTGATTTATCCGTCGCCGAACACCAGGCACAATCTTCCTCGAACCAAACGTCAATGAGATCATCAACACACACTAGTATAATCTCCAAAAAATTAGATAAACGACAGAGCGACAAGTCGACAGCAAGCAATGTCCGACAACGACTCGATGGCACCCAAAACCCAAATCATAACATGCCTGATAGAGCGCACGGTAAAAGTAAGGTAGAATGCGAGGGAGGAAACGAGAGTGGGGAGGATGAGGGTCCTACAAGTACAGTAATAGCGGGGGATATGGATAGGTTGGATACTTGAACAGTGGGTCGTGAATAGGCGTGACGAGGAACCGGGTAATGAGAATGAGAAACGAGATGCGACTTTTAGTCGTCGAGCTCCTCGTTCATGGAGATCCGGTGGTGTACGAGCTTAGCAACTGCCTCGCCGTCGATAGGGATCTCGTTCCCTTGGAATCCCTCGGGATAGTTCACGGGAGGGGTGTTGGGCGACGTGAAGTGCCTATAAATCTAGATAAGTGCTTGAACGTCGAACAGATGGCAAAACACTCACTCAGATCCCCAGAATCCGTAGTGGGTCATCCCTAATGCCCGAGTGGTGTACTCGTAATCGAACGCGAAGCCCGATGGGTAAAAGAACTCGATGACAGTGGCGCGAGGAGTAGGTTGCATCCACAGAAGGGAGGTTAACCCGTTACCGTGCACACCCATCAGGATCTAAGAATAGCCAAGCAAAAAGATAAGCGCTTGGCGTAAATAAAGATGGGGGACAAGCTTACCGTCGTACGTCCAACAAGCCTTATTTGCTCGTCCCGAGTCATCTTGTCCAACTTCACAATATTCACCTCATACCCGTACTTGGCCTCCAACTCCCTCAACGCCTTGACAAGTCCTAGATGATCCTTCTCCTTCAACATCCTACGTCCCCATCCTTGCCTCGAGACATAGGTGATCACAGGCTTGAGCGCACTGCCGTCCTTCATCGCACCGTTAATCTCCTCCTCAGGGGCTCCAATGAAGTTGAGGATGTTCCTTCGCACAGGGGCCCACCAGTTTGCGCTTCCGGGAAGAACAAAGACTTCGCTGGCACTACGTCCACTGGCAAGGAAGTTCTGGCCACGCATAGCCGCCGCACGGTCCGCAAATACCACACGCTCAAAGACGTGGACTTTGCCCGTTTCGGATCGGTCCACCCAGTCCTCGGCAAACGCGACGGCACAAGAGGGGAATGCGGCATGGAGAACGAACTGGTTGAGCTTGGCATAGTCACGCCACTTGGTTCCTGGGGTATGGGTGAAGAGCATCCGACGAGGAGCGGGGAGCTTGGTCATGCCGGAGGCGGGGATAAGAGGGTCGAGCGAAGAGTAAGTGCGCCATAGACCAAAGAGAAGCTCGGCAGAGAAGTGGTAGTAGTGTTGGATGACTATCAGGAAGCATCAGCTCAAAGGTAAACCTAAACAACCAGATTAGGAAACTCACATTGTGGTGGGTCGTTCACCAGGAAAGTAACTCCCTGCAAGTTGGTCGCGGTGCCAGTTCCAGGGGCCGATGCGCTGTCGCCAAACAGTTCCGACGCCTCCTTGGGTGTGATGATACGCATGTGCTTGTCTGTGGGCTCGCGTTTGGCAACTTCCTCTGGTGGATTCCAGACCTCATAACCAGAGGAAGTCATCATTCGCCTCTCAGGAGTAGACGAAGGGTCGGATACGACAACGTAGACAGTGCCATTCAGCATGTACAAACGATCAAAGACCGTCCATCCTGTAAGAGACAACGTATTAGCATCCACACCCAACAATCAATCCGCTCCAACTTGCCTGGTGCGTGGGCCAAAATCGAAGTTTCTGGCACATTCCCGTCTGTCCATTGGATGTCGGTATCGGCAACTACACTATCAGCCGCAGTGTGTGCGAGAGCCCCATGAGGTTTTACGTGCGACGAGAACTCGCGATGCGGTCGCCGTCCGGATTTTTCGGGGCTTGTAGGCAGCCCGTCGTTGTCGTAATAGTCAAAATCGTAGAGACCGTCGTCGTCTTTGCTGTGTCCACCCAGGATACTGTCCCCGTCGCTGAGACTGATTTTGTTCCGTAATTGATTTGCTGATGACTTGGCAAGCGACCATGGGTTGCCTGCGAGGTCGAACTGGAATACTACGAGGAAGAGGGCAGAAAGAGCGCAAACAAGTGCGATCTCGCGTCGTGTAGGTGCGAGTGATGAGCGACCACTACTCCAGCTTGGTCGGTCCATAATTATCAAGTTGGTGAGTTAGAATAAGATATTTGGTGGTCGGTGGTCGAGTAGGCGGTATGGTTAACGAACGACGGTGGATAAGTGAGAAAAGGAGAAAACGGCGTGGAAGTCGGCACAGAAGATGGTTTTATACAACTGGAAGCGATCAAATATAGGTTCTTCTCCGTTGCAAATAGCCCCTACCCCCTTAGTGATCTCGTCGCTCTTCTGGCTGCGGTTATCTCCCATGACTCTTAATGTTTATGACCTTCCCCCCACATGTTCGCACACGTTGCACTGGAGACAGTGACAAAAACCTTGAAAAAAATGAGAAAGAGCAAGATACAACGACCACTGAGTTCGGTGTTGGCTCGGCATTCCATCGGCTTCTCGCCACTTGGTCTCGGCTTGGCTAGACAGGATTGCCCAGAATGTATTCGAAGTCGTGCATCACTAGCACAGCTCTGTTCCCTGTCTGCATGGATTCAACTTCCATGCCCCTTCTTCATCTTTTTCTTGCTCACGCGGGGGCATCTAACACTCATCTGGCGAATTCACTCCTACTCTCGGTCTGCTCGGCAAAGCTTGGACTGAATGTCTTGTCACAAGTCTTGTCACCTCCTTAAATATCTCTTGCGTCATTGGTAAAGCTCTAGACGATTTTTTCAAACCGAAGGTATCTCTTCGCTCCGCAAGCTACCTAGCATTCTTCTCAGAATCGCGATACAATTCCGAGTCGTCAGTAGCAATAGACTTGTAGCTATTCAGCGATCTCAGTATTCAGTCTACTCGAGCTTAGAGCATGAGCGATCCTACAGACACAGGCACTCGGAGCTTAAAGCAAATATGCCAATTAATAAGTAATCCACGTAAGGCATAGCAACAACCACGCAGCCAGGCTAAGAACTATGACGATGAGGGCAGGCGTGGGACTCCCGCGTTGCTTCATGGAACCTTACGTATCCTGGGGAAGCACTTTTACCGGCGCGGGTCGCGCTGATGTGATGGGGACCACATGCTGCGGTTGAATAGCCGTTGCTAGTTAGTCTTGGTGTTACAACTAGAAGTAATTATATGATTAGTACGCTGCGTGGACGGGCATCAGTTTTTGAGTTGCACCGGTAACTAGAATAATCAGAGACTAGGGGGCTGAACAAATCAATTAAAAGACTTCCGTCAGGTTCTGATTGGTATTTCGTTCAAGGTATATGCATGGTGTATCACGCAGAAACTACAGTGCGTGTACACTGGAGGATTATCAGATAAATATAGCATCTTTGAGGGCATCGTACAGCGTCAAGAGGGTTTCTTGCCGAACAAAATGACTAGAGCGAGCGTGTCGCTGGGGGCTACAATTTCCACAAGAGAAACTCGGATTTAGGACAGCGGGTAGATGAGAGCAAGCCAAGTTAGACCATATAAATCTTGCACATGCCAAGGAGTTCTGTATACCATAGGCAAGAAAGGAGTCAAAGGTCCGACCCACGGTAGCCTCAAGTGGGTGGCTGATTGTTCAACTCCATCTCAAAAGTTGTTCGTCGTGGATTATTGTATACAGCCGAATCATATGAACTTTATATCAAAGATGTATGCGCATTCGGGCTGGTGTTCCATGTGGATACCTTTGGGACCCCTGGGCTTTGTGAAAGGGGGTGCCCCTAATCCGAGAGTTGTCCGCACCCCTTTGTTTTTGTCTGGGACGACTGTGGCGATGACGTGTGGCATTGCTTGTACTTGTAGTGGCGGAGACCTGGTAATCAATCAGGCCAGGTGGAAGAATACATCGATCAAATGAACCCGCGCTCTCAACCACAACTACTGCACGCGGATCAAGCACTTAGCCTGTTTAACAAACGCTACCTACTTCATTAGGAATCTGGGCTTAGGGTATTATCTTTTCGTTTTTGTGCAACAACTTGCTCCTACGCTCCTGGCTGTTCATTGTAAGATGTCTTGCCCGGCTTTACGTCTTCGCTGCTCTGCCCTACGTCGTGTCCAACACTCTCTGCTTTGTTCTAGTCAGGCTAGATCTCTCTCTCAGGCCTCGCGTTCGATAAAGCCTCTAACTCACTCTATCGTTTCTGGGCCTCTTGATCCGCCTCTAGTAGAGCTAACTTTGCCAGCTTACTACAAAGAACACATCCTAGCTAACCATGCCTCTCGTCCGGCCTTGATCAGCCGGCACGAACTGAACATACGCTGGACCTTTGCTGAACTAGACGCCCAGGTCGAAAAGATGGCACGTGGTCTGCTAACTGCTGGCGTCAAACCCGGAGACCGAGTCGCAACCATTTTAGGTAATTGTAGGTAAGGGACTGAGAACTCGTCCTCGAGCGGCTAAGTACCTAGATTCATTGAACAATGGCGATTGCGTAGTGCATATGCTGTGCTACAGTGGGCGTGTGCGAGGATGGGAGCTGTACTGGTGACGATGAACCCGGCTTACAAGATGCACGAGATCGTGAGTGGGTTCTTGGATTCTTGATGGACCCGTCGTATCTCGCGTGGCTTCAGTATCAAAACTAACCACGTTGTTTGTTAACTTATTCAGATTTCAGCTCTCAATAATGTAACTGCCTCGACACTGATACTAACACCTTCAATGCGCAAATCTCCTTTCCTTAAACTGGTTGAAGAGGCGCTTCCTACCCTTTCTTCCACACCTGCTGGAAAGGATATCAACGATCCGGGATTGCCTAGCCTCCGGAGGCTCTTCGTTGTCGATAATACCGGCGACCGATCTCAGTTCTTGGCGCACATGGAGCGAATCCCTTGTGCAGTGGATCTGGCAGAAGTTGCAAACGCCCGATATGGGGTTGAACCTGCAAAGGCAGCCGGAGTTAGCGCGAGTATGGACCCTCATGACATCGTGAATCTACAATTTACTAGGTGCGAACCTCCGAATGCTCATCATCCTATTCAGTTCAAACTTGACGCGCGCATATAGCGGCACGACTGGCCTGCCCAAAGCAGTATCGGTACGTGCGGACTGCGGTTCCGCTGATGAGCACTAACTCGGCGTAGCTCACCCACCGGAACCTGCTCAACAACGGACTTTCTATCGGTCGTTGCATGAGGTTGTCGAGTCAGGACGTAGTCTGCAATGTTCCACCCCTGTTCCACTGTTTTGATAAGTATGGCCCCCTTAGCCTTATATTCAGACCGTCTGACTTGCGATTCGCCCTCCTCCCTCCTCCCTCCTCCCTCCTCGCCTTCACCACTCTAACGTGTATATTGTTTTCGTGGGCTTAACTGTACACACGACTGGTGCTGGGCAATCTTGCTGCGTGGGTGCACGGAGCTGCTATCGTATATGCATCTGAGGTGCTGACTGTTGATTCACCATTGCTCTCTGGGATGTTGATGTTTCTCTGGTACCTCTTGGCTGGTGTAGTCATTTGACCCAAAAGCGATCGTGCGAACAGTCTCTGACGAGAAATGTACTGCACTTCATGGGGTACCCACGCACTTCATCGGCGTACTCGAAGAACTTGAACGACTCGGCCCGGGCTCTGACGTGAACATGACTAGTTTAAGGTGCGTGTACATCGCCTGTCGTGCATTGCACCTCGTGCTTCGGAGCACCTATCCGAAGGGCGCGAGCTCATCCCTCATTATCGTCTAGAACTGGAATAGCTGCCGGCTCCCCTATTCCTATTGATCTCATGCATCAACTAATCGCGAGACTTAATCTCAATGATCTTACGATCGCGTATGGCATGAGTATGTTATCTTACTTTCCAACCTGTGCCTATGGGCCTGATTCCCGAGGTGCCAATTTTAACTTTGCTCATCCTTTGCTCTGGTTTGTAGCGGAGACCAGGTTAGTCGCCCAGCGGATTCCTACTCCGCGAGAGCTAGAAATGTAGACTACCCCTTTTAGCCCCGTATCATTCCAAACGACCCCCGATGACCCCCTTGAAATGCGCGTGGAGACTGTGGGCCGTGTGCAACCTCATGTCCGTGCAAAGATCATTGATGAACACGGAAACCTAACTCCCATTGGTAAGCACTGAACATAGGTTTGTTCTAGTCGCTCGGCGCTCAAGCGCTGATGTTTACTTTGATCAAAATCGGCAGGTACTCCTGGTGAGCTATGTATCGCTGGGTACCTGGTACAGAAAGGGTGAGCTCTCAAAGGCAGGGTGGTTGTGTAGTAGTGGTATATGTCATCAACCCGTCCCCTACAGGTATTGGGAGAATCCCGAACAAACTAATGCCGTTATGAAACGGGATGAAAAGGCCCCAGATACACTGTGGATGCACCCAGGTGACCAAGCTACAATCGACAAAGAAGGGTACATGAGGAGTAAGTCGCAATCTATCTCCATATGGTATAAAGGCATACGGGTATTCACGTAGCCACCGTGCGGCTTGCATTTAGTTGTGGGGCGCATCAAGGCAAGCTTGTTTGCGTTTCAACCTCTGGCAAATGTTGCTCACAGCGCTCAAAGGACCTAATCATCCGCGGAGGAGAGGTAAAATGTTCCTCGTGTTCGCCACAAAGCGACTTGGCTAACTGTGTGACTCTGGCCGGCGCATGCGTAGAACCTTTCTCCTGTACAGATCGAGAACTGTCTGACTTTGCATCCCGATATTGTGGAAGCTGCGGTGATCGCGATCCCTGATGCTCGCTTTGGGGAAGTGGTTGGCGCATGGATCTTATTGAGAAAGGGGGCCGCAACACTGGGCTCTGAAGATGTGGTGAACTGGGTAAAAGGCAGAATGAATCCACAGGTGCGTATCTGGGTTCCCAAGTGTCCCGATCTTCAATAATATTCCGGGCATGCAGAACGCTCCGAGTAGGGTTTGGTTTCTCAACCATGAAGGTGCTCCAGCGGAACTACCTAAAACCGCCAGCGGCAAAGTAATGAAAAATGTCTTACGCACCTGGGCAAAGGGTGTTCCATCAGAAAAGCAGAGCACCCACGCTTAGATTGTATCTTTGTGAAATACTATTCACTGCGCAGGTTGAGGCATCTTCTCCACTCGCCGAGTGGAACAGGTATAAATACGCTACCCGAACGTTGTTTACAGAACAACACCTCACCTGTATGCGCCCTCTAACTTGAACAATGGGCAAGCAAAAGCCCACTCCCAATGGGCCAGCGCCGCCGTCGATTGTAGCCGTCGTAAAATACCTGTCGGAGGCTCAGCCTCGCTCCGAGTTCATCTCACTATACCATGTCGAGCCAGCGACGTTGACCGAAGAATGCTATCGTCGATATGCCAATCCTAGCCTGCCATCGTCTAGCTCTCGGTAAGAACAACCTGCTTGTGACGGGCCAGTGTCGAGCTAAATAAATTACCCTTCGCATAGCTATTCTGGGTCACGAGTAGGAAGGGGATCCCTCGCAACCTCAAAGTCAGTTTGAGCCCGTCACAATTCTTAGTTTCCGTCCGAACCAAGATTCCTTCTCACGATGCAGGCCCGAAACTACTGGTCAAAGAACCATAGGCAGCCGGCACAGATTTACAACGCATACACACCCCGAGGGTCTCCCATATTTTCAACAAGAAACGTTTGTGACTTGCGATAATATGCTAGACTCCGAAATACGTCAGCTTGTCCCCAAGGCACTTAGTATGTTGTGCCACATGCTCAAGTATCGCAAAGACACCGACCCCAGCTTTACGTTTCACCAACATGTTGAATTTTGCCTTGAACTGAAAACACTGACCACGCCACCCGAATTCAATTACTACATTGCGGATCACAGAAATCAAACAATCTTTTGGGCAGACGATAGGCGACCGGCGGTGATTGAGGGAAGAGACGATAGTATGCGAGGTGTGTAGAGTTGTGATAGAGGGCCTCAACTTTAAACAAATAAAAACCGGGACAACAGAAGTTGTCCTTCGTGAGGAGTATTGGAAGCACGTTGAATACTTTCCATGTCACCGGCCCACAAGCCAGAAAAACTTTTATGAACTAAAGCAGCTACTGGCAGCATACGCCACCGGTAAGGCAGTGTTCAAACTCTAATACTCAATAAAAACACCCTAACCTTATATTATATCTCCAAGACGCTGCTACATCTGAAGGCTCTACCTCGCCAATGTCTGCGGCTGACATAGCTGGTCATCTCGCCACATTAAACAGCTTTGGGAAGGAAGATGGCAAATACCAAACATGGATCATTGGTAGGCCAAAATCTTAGAGAACATGCACACTCGGAGTACCAAATATCGTGCTTCAGCTAGGCTATATGGACTCCTTATCCGCGGGCAGGTCGTCAATCGCTACGCCACTCAAAAAGCTCGACTCGACAGATATGCATCCCTGGAGGAGACCCCGGCAATATTCACAGATCAGTACGCGATGATGAATTCGTGCTTGACGATGGGGTTCGGGGACCAGCATCTCAGAAGGTGCTCACGAACATGGGCCGACCGTATCGCATATACGGAGTCCTGGAGAGCCTACAAGGGTCATTATTTGAAAGAATGGAAGGAAATACAGCATCTAGTGAGTATAATTGGTTTGAACTAGAAATTATGCTGAGACTCCACCCAACGCAGGGATGCGTATTGTTACTGTAAGCCCTGTCTATTGCTATGGGCTGCAACTACTAATTTTAAGTGCCAGTGCCTGTTTGCATGTGCCTGGTCGTAAGAGCTACACTATGTTTGCCCTGATAGCACGAGAGGGGGCTGCAATTATCTCCTTGATCTCAGCTGTTCTTAGCTACAGTTTGTCAAATGAGCTTCGAAACACGGGAGAGCATGCAGCTGATGCGGTGAGCGCGATTATTCGACGGAACGCATTCATGAGGATTTGCTAACTAGCTGGAATTTTGTAGGCGAATTATTTCCAAGCCAAAGAACAATACCAATACGGTGTGCAACGCCTTTCTTTGATAAATTGTGCGCCGCAAGCCATACTTGGATGGGCAACCTGCTTGTTTGTGCTATCAATGATATCATGAATCATCAATGTATGCCACCTTATGAACGATACCATCCCCGGATTTATTTTGATATTCTTCATGCTATAGTAATACTGCCTTAAGGAGCCCCTCCCGTAAGAATACCGCTGATAACTAGAGAACACGTGGTAATACATAGAAAAACTTTGTTTCTCTTAAAGACTGCCTTGTGGCACTGACGGATGATTTATGCGACAAGGAGCAAGTGAAATTAAGCTACCTGGGAGGGCCCGGGTCTCTAAAAGAGCTTGGCAGCTGGAAGTCGTATAATGTATAGAGTCCATCCAATAAGTATTCGCTAGGGCTAGCCGGAGGAATGGATAGGAAGTTGATAGAGGAGCGAAATAGATTCTACCTTTTTTATGTAGTAGCCCGAGCGCGCGCGATAATCATCCTACATAGCCCACGGGTTACATAGACAATATAACGATTGAGACCCCCCCCCCAAAAAAAAAAAGGAGTTCCTGCCATTCAATTCGCGCACTGTGAACATAACATATACTGAAAGTCATTAGTTTGATTCATGCAAAATAATACTGAATTCTGGCTAAATTTCTTCATAAAGTCCGCAGAAACCAATGAGTCTCAGCGCATAGACATCGCTGAATTTCATTTGAGGATTGAGCGTTTTCAGTATCCATTTTCAGGGGTTAGGACCCCGGATTCAGTCAAGAATCATATGTGCACTTCCTACCAACTTCATCCACTCTTATGCTTGCTTCTCACTCGCTTTTATGGGTTTATTATACCTAATCTGATATTCAAGTAGTCTATAAAATGTTACAATATAGGCATTTGCTAAACATTGAACATACATAGAGTCACCTTCGCTCAGTCCGCGCTCGAGATGCTGTTTGGCTAGGTAAGTGTCAGTGTATAGCCACACAGTAACACTGGCGATACGTGCCTGTGACGGATGGCTTTCTGCGGTGGTGATCTCGACCACCGTCTTGCGTATGAGTAGCTAAAAAGCAAATAGTTAGCACACAGGAGCTGGCCCGGCGACCCAGTTGCTTACTAGTTGTTAGCACACTTGAGCATATAGTGCCAGCAACGCGCCGGCATGAACCGTCTGAGATATTGCGACAGGGGGTGGTAGCAACCCAATACCATTGAGCTACCTCGTATCAAAATGATCGATTTCTATAACTCAAGCTAAATTACACGATCTAGTTAACACTTGTAATAGTCCACTCAGTAAAAAATCGCCGGGGCTCGGGCCAGGCGCTCCGGAGTTCCCCGCAGCGCCTAGGAGCGCTTGGAGGTTCTCCTTCCGAGCCCCGGCGCATTGCCAATGCCTTCAAACGTTATTTTATATAATAAGTTCAAAACAGGGTAAATGATCTCCACAACCCACGCGAAAGATATGCTATTTGCCTAAATATATAAACAACGAGCTCGCCGCATTACCCCGAGCCCGGGTTGTTTGCCGTCAAGCTGAGTCCCCACAGTTGGGTGTCTATGCGCCAATCAACATTGATTTGCTGTCATACATGATATTCTCTTGATATGACAATACTTATACATAACCTAAAACACCTATTGACCATAACTTGATGGCCGTTTTCGGTAGGGGATAATATAGCGAAATGCGGCCTTGTTGGGCAGGGAATCATATTAGTGCTACTGTTGATCGAATAGCTACTTGACCGGCTCATCGATTGTGATTTTCTTCGCTCGCTCGAAGGGATGATGAGCAGTGTAAGCGGCTTCTCTGCAAATCCAATAAAACCAAGCGGGCACCTGTTTAAATATCAACCCCAGTATAGTGCAGCCAATGTTTGCCACCCGCGGATGCACGTCGTACGCTGTTTGAACACTAGTTCCGGCACAGCAACGAGCCTTCCCATGTCTGCATGACTTAGTCGCCCCTCTCTACGATGTTGAATACAAATGATTGGCGCGAGGTGCAGAGAAATCCTTTAAATCAAGATAGTCGTGCTTGTGGACGGCTATCCCACTCGATTCTTCTACACTCATAACTCCTCCCGCTATGCACTACACACTCAACCCAGTTCTCCCTTCGAGTATTGATAGGTTTACCACAGGAAAATGTGATGAGTTCAAAGGATCCTCCTACGGCTCTTGCGCATCTTTCAACGTTTCCAGCTCGTCCTCTCGAACACCTCCTTCGCAGCTTTGCGATCGTTTTATTCACCCAGAAGGGTCTATTTTCTACCACTTGCAAAACATTGTTTCCACCCAAGAGGTCACTAATGCCCACATTTGCCTGGTCGAGGAAGTCCTCCGCAATTGTGAAGCATGGGTCGCCAATGCTGATATCACCATAGTTTTGGACCTTAAGGGGAACGGGGCCGACTACTACGTTGTCGTGCACCAGTCCAAGTCTGTCGTCTGGGCTCACGGCAAGGCGCCCAAGTTCTTCAGCAGCACTACGAACACCCAGCTTGAACTTGAATATTGGCTACATACCGAGAATTTCCCTGGACCTTGGTTCACGACGCCTGAAGACATGCAGTTATTGAAGAACGCATTGTCTAGCTACGCTGCTGATGTGGCCACCTCTGATGGTTCGACCTCACCGCTGTCTGCGAAGCAACTCGAATCACATATCCGGACCCTAGATTCTTTCAGTCCTGAGCGAGAAATAAACCAAACTTACGCGATAGGTGTGTCATATGCTTCACTCCCTTTGAACGTGATATTGATTCAGCTTGATGGCTTACAGCACGGCTCTGGACCATGATTCTACAAAGCCGTATCATAAACGGTTATGGGACAGCCAATCCCCGGCTGGACCGATTCCTTGTGATTGGAGACCACCCGCCGTCGTTTCAGTCTCCTTATGCGCTCGCAGCGAGGCTGTCGTTTGGCACTGCTGGTACACATCTTCACAGGTGCTCTAGGGCATGGGCAGATCGCATAGCCTACACTGAGGAATGGAATCAGTTCAAGACCAAGAACCAGCACGATTGGGAAATGACTATGCGTCTAGTAAGCACCAATTCTCGGGCTCTCATGCACTGCTAATTCCAAATAAATTTGTTTTCTCCTGTAGTCGTGTATTTTAGCATTGTAAACACACCCTAAGTTCACGCATGTCTCTAAAACTGACGCTAAACCATTTTTGTCAGGGGTTGCCTACTTTACGGTGTTCACCTAACACATGTTTTGAGCATGGTAATCTCACGCGTAGCGTTATTGCTGACCCTGGCTAGCGTAGCCAGTAGCTTCTACCTCTCCAACGAATCTCAGAACCTAGGAAACCATGCATCGGATGCAGTGAGTAGCAGTTATTTCACGTAGGGGCTTGCCGACTAACTCATTTACTCCAGTCTAACTACTTTCAACAACGAGAGGAGGCTCTGCATGGTGTCCAACGTATTGCCATCATAAATGCCCTGCCACAAACGTGTCTCTGTTGGGCGTTTTTGATGTTTTTGCTGCTCATTATTGTATGATTGAATGCCTGCTCTCAAACTGTAACGCTCGATGTCTTTATGTTCCCTTGGCTATATGCGTGCCAATATAATTCATGAGACACTAGATTCCCATCTACCTCATGAATATCTTCCCTTCATGCACTGTTGCTGTATCTACGCCTGGAAACGCTATGATCCATTGTCACGTGTATGCTTGTTGCCTAGTCCTAAAGCCCCCGGTATCCAAACTCTTCCTAATTGCCGAGCATATCAGAGGCTTGAACCCTCGGCGCGTGTACCAGTGGAACAATGCTAAGATGTATGCACTCGTTGATTTCACTAAGCGGTAACCAAATTGTCCTTTGTTTCATCGTGTAACTCCAAATCGATCCACCCACAATCGCGTCGTGAGCACGTGATACCCGATCGAGCCAGAGGAGGGCAAATTTAGAGAATCATAGTCACATTTGGATGCCATATATGTGCGGCCGTCCATCCCAACATAAATTTCCCCTTTTGGACTATGGCATCACCATTTGATTGTTTTTCGGCGAGAAACGCAAACATAGATCATTCTTAGCAGGCTGGGTAAAAATGATACTGAATTGTACGAATAGATTCATATACTCTCTAAGGTTATACGCAGCGATGCTGTGAATCGATTATCAAAACTTGCCCAACTGCGGCAAGCATCTTTGGCTTCGGCCCCAGCAAGAAGATGGGTGCTTGCACCAGTGCCAAAGAAACACGATGTTGCCTTCTCTAGCACTTAGCCACACAAGGCGAGGTGGCAGCGTCAACTAAGGTCTATGATTGAGAGAAACGATTGTTCCACGCCTTGCTTCGGGCTTGTACTCGACTAATGATTCTATTGGCCAGTCTAAGAGCGGATGTCGAAGGAAAAAAAGCATGTCGCTATCGGACAGAAAGTTCCTACAAATACACCAAACAATATGCGGAAAGAATATTCACAAAAACACGATCTAGAGCCCGGACGGACGCGCATGTGATTGCGAGGTGTCGTACGCGCGAATGAGCCGCGCCTGATCCTGTTTACCGCCATCCTCCGTTTGACTGAATGCAAACCCACGGTTCTTACGCATCCGCTGCACTGCACGAACTTTCTTGATCGCCTTTTGGAACTGCTCCTGTCGGGGACGATAGTCCGGGATGTTGTATTTCTGAAGCTCTTGGGCGATGTGATAGGATGCTGGGTTGTAGGTTCGGCGGTAACTATGAGCACAGCAGCGTTAACAATGGTATTTCATCGGGTCGTGTTTTGTACTCACTATTTCCACACGTAATCTCGGATGAGACAAACCAGCGGAAGAAGTAATATCGTCAAGTAGAACACCCAGTCGGTCCACAGGCGTTGCACAATACCCGCATACTCGGTGGAGAACCCAATCGCGGGCGCGACCACAGCATAGAGTGGCAGGATGACCATTGTAAAGACGAAGGAACCCGGAATGGCTACAATTTAACAAAGGGGTTAGCATTGCTTCTCTTGCCTCGTTGTGATCGCACATACCAACGACGGTGTACTTGGTCCATAAGCTAAATTAGAGCCAAAATAAGTAAGGTGTAGAACGGAGCATCAAAACAGTACATACTCAGAAACCAAGGCTGCCTTCCCTAACACCGTCAGCAGCACTGCAAGGTAGAGCGTAGTACCCCAGAACCAGTGACCCGTATCAAGCCCAGAAGACTGCTTGAGATCACCCCAGAAAAGAATCACTGAGAACCCAAAAAGAACCTGCGGGCGTGGTGTCAATATAAAAAACCTGAACGCATGTTCGCTGGGCGTACCAGGCTGTGATATAGAGCATTCGCGAACCATAGCCAAAAGCTCATGGGCGTGAAGAACGCGTTCTGCTGGCCAAGCATGTAGAGCTGCGGATAGCGATCCAGCATACGCGCTGAGACGAACTGATCGAAAACGCCAATAACCAAAGGAGGCAGGACAGTGAAGATAACGTTGTAGTATGAGAGCGTCCAGGATTCGTACGCGATTTGTCCTGAAAAGTTGTTGAAGAACGAGTACTGAGAGGCAGGCAAGGGATCGTTAGACGGCAGCAAACATCGCGAGTGCAGTGCATGCCCTTACCCAGAACTGTGTCATGTACAACACGATGTTCTTGTAAAAGGAGTCTGAACATCAGCAGTTAGTGAGACACGGCCAATAGCGAAGAAGTTGCGACTCACACAAGATGAGCTTGGATAGGCGTTGATAGCTCCAAGATCCATGGACAAGCAGTAGCTTTTTCAAGAACCTAAACTGTGAGATCGCGACGTCGGCGGATCTAGCGGCTTGCAGCCCCTGTTTGATTGTCAGCCTCGCCCAGCAAGAAGGCTCAGACAGAAATTACAAACCTCAACCCCAGAGATGCCAACACCGACATGAGCAGCTTGAATCATACTGACATCGTTTGCTCCATCACCGATGGCAAGCAGAATGGACTTCTGATTCTTCTTGACGAGTTTTACAACCAGTGCCTTCTGCAGAGGGGAGACACGACCTGTAATATCACATTGAGCTACTGATGGACGTAACCTGATTTGAGGCATTGACTTACAACATACAACTGCCTTGCAGAGTATGGCAAGCTCCAGGAAGGTCTTAGATAACTCCTTCTCAAGTGCAAATGTTAAGCTTTTCCCATCTAAATCGCGAAGTCATCAGTCTCAGATAACATCAGAACCCAAAATGGACTCATACCAATAATAAGGGCCAAATCTTCAAGTTCGCCAGTATTCCTCTGGTTCTTGATCGCGTTCAGTCGCTTGGTTATAAACTCCCGAGTATCGTGGGCGTTTTCCTCGTTCACAATTACCTAATCCCAGTCAAAATCACGTGAGCAAAGGTTTTTTGAGGTAGCAACGCATATATCCTACTCACCAGATTCATAGATTCTGATATTAATCGACAGGACATCCCAATATTGATCGCCGTCTCCTGCCTATCGCCGGTCAATACCCAGACCTATAGATCCACATCAGCTTTTAGTACATCAGCTGGTCGGTCCACCAAACCCAGACGCACCTTGATCCCCGCCATCTGCAGTGTGTGGATTGTCTCTGGGACACCTTCCTGGAGCTTATCCTCAATTGCAGTCGCGCCGAGCAAAAATAGTTCCTTCTCGATGATCTCGGCGGCTTTGTCGAGCGCGTCTCCTCGGCCGTTGATCGTAGCCGCCGCTTGATCGTAAATCGTGGACCACTGCTGGTACTCTGCCTCGGGAATGTCGCGCATAGCTACACACAGCGTTCGCAGTCCCTCTGTGGCATAGTCCTATACACACAAATCCAGGGATAGTTAATTCATCAAATCTCAGTAAATTAGTTAGGCACACCAACTCACCTCGAGATGAATCATTGTTTGCTCCGTGTATGGTTGATTACTGCTTAGGCGTTCGAGGATAACCGTGTCGGCGCCCTTGCAGTACAACTTAATCTTCCCGTCGGGCCCACGTACAACAGTCGACATACGTTTCCGCGTAGAGTTGAACTCGCACACGTTCAGGATGTCGAACTGCTGCGAGACGCCGCCGATCTCCACGAACACCGACTTGGGCTTACGTTGCTACAAATCCCAATAAAAACTAATTTAGCAAGCCAGAAAATTATTATGAAGGAATGAAATGACGCACGTAGAACTTGTATCCCAAAAGTTCCGCTCCAGCAACCAAGGCAGCCTCGTCCGGGCTACTCGCCTGATACACCATCTTCTCGCCCTTCATCTCCGGAATGACCGTGTGGCACACAGCCAGCAAGCTCAGGAACTCTCGGACGACGAATACTTCTTTCCCACCTCCGCTTCCTCCGCTCCCACTCCCTCCAACGCCCAGCCCTCCCTCAGCCCTCTCCAACTTCCTCAACTCAGCAAAGGTCCTCTGTCCACCCACAATCTCTCCGTTCTCCCCCACCTCTCCGCGGTGACTCTCGTCCACAACATCGGAATAGGCAATTCCAGCAATCGACGCTTGACGGAACTCCATCTCGTTACGGGTGAGCGTGCCAGTTTTGTCTGAGAAGATGTATTCGATTTGACCGAGCTCCTCGACGAGCGAGGAGGTGCGGCAAAGAGCGGGTGTGTCGGTTTGAGCGTAATACATGTCTAGGTCAGAGTTGATTAATTGAGCCTGTTGATATTTGACGACTTCCATAGTGACGATGAGGCTAGGAGTGATGGAATTGGGGGTGGAGGTAATGGGGAGCAAGCGTGTATTAGCTAGTCAACCAACATGAGTAGAACAACATCAAAGAAACTCACGAGATTGGGATCAAGTTGTTGTAAAGAATAATGAAAGTGAGGATATCTGCCCATACCACACCGTCAGCTCAATACCTCAACTCTGCCCTCCTGCCTCATTAACGAACCTTCCACAAATGCTTTAACTGTAATCCATCGTATTAGCTCGACATTCAATCAGGTCACGTAGAATGAACGTACCCCTATTCCCTGTAAGCTCAGCACTAAACAAATACCATTGGTTCTTCGCAAAAAACAGCTACGGGGTATCACAATTAGCCCCTGGCAAAGCTCTAAAATCGCACAAACAGACTTACCTGCCGGATGGTACTCCCAATAGCTGAGCACAGCGACAAAGCTAACAGGACAATGAATAGGAACACAATCTGTAGGTTCACCTGCCTCTCGACCGCAGTCCTCTTAATTGGCGCAGCTCTACCGTTCAGGATCATATATTAGCCACCCACTCTAGAAATTCCGAAGAAAAAGAGAACTCACGTAGCATTCCTCATCAATTTGGTCTCATGCCCCGTAAATACGACAAGCCCGTAGCACCACGGCGTATTCCGTAATTGCGCCCCGCGCAACAACATCTGGTCTGGGCTCATCGGCACCTTTTGCCCTCCAGCAAGCTCGAAAGTGCCTTCATAGGTGTAGAGAGAGTTGTTGGGTTGTTCGGAGCGTAGATGGCCAGCGAGACGGGCAACAGCAGCGGGGGAGGTTAAATGTGCAGTTTGGGTAGCAGCCTGTTTGATCTTGAGGTTCGTTTCGCTAGAGAAAGAGGAGATCAGTGATAAGTGGGTTGATGTGAGCGAAGTGGGGAGAGCTGGGTAGGGTTATGAATTGAGAAAGACGGAAAGTGAACCCACCCATCCAGATTGCTCGTCTCGATGTAACTCAAGCCCTCGGGTTCAGAGCTGGACAACAACAACATATCGGCGGGGATAAACCCATCGCTTTCCAACCTAAAAATCACATCTGGTCAACGTCTATACTCTAGAATCGAAAATCTTATTTTGTGCTTCGAACGAAGACCGTGGCTTGGGCTACGAACGCCCGAGAACCATGTACCAGCTTCAAGCCACTAAGAACTACAGACGAAGTATTCTACGCACCGAATAACGTCACCCACGCGCACATCCTTCCAAGCCCTGTCTACAAACGAGACAGTATTCGGGTCAAGCACCTGACATATTCGAGCGTTGAGCTCCGCGTCGGATTGATGTCGTTTCTAGGAAGAAACATATAATTAGCAAGCTTTCGAAGGACGATCGTGGATAAAGTGGGAGCAACAGTTGGGAAATCAACTACGCGCAATAATTTAGGACAAGATGGCAGTGAGGATTTGGGATGGGGCTGAACGAGCAGGTTGCTTGATCGGGCAAGAATTGATACTCACCAGATCCTCAGAGACTTCTTTGAAGGCACTCGCAAGTAAGACCAGCGACAACGGTGCAATCGTCGTATATCTGTTCGTTGGGCTGACCCCCGGCACTTGTTGAATGAGCGCAGTGAACAAAAAGAACACGTTTGCATATTTCGAGAATTGCTCTACAACCAGTTCAGATGAGTGCCGACCAAGCAAAGTAAGAAATAGAAGTGAGACATACCGACGAAGAATTTGGGCACAAACGTGGCAATATTGTACTTGCTCGTGCTGACGTAGTTGTTGGGGTATCCCTCACTAACATTCCTCGGCTGGTCGTTGAGCCATACTGTTCTCTCGCCCTCCAGGGCTTGCTCCTTCGTCCATGGCCACTTCCATCCTCCACCACGTTTCTTCATAGCCGCCTTTACCCCTCCACTCCCTCCACCTCCAGTACCGACACCCCTACTCGTCGAGCCCGCAGGCTGATTGACAGGTTCATCGTCGTCAAAGGCCCACCCAGGCGGCATCCCATCCTTCCCTAACGCAACAGTTGATGTGCTCGCGCCCACACCAGCAGGCGCGGCCGCATTCGCTGTCAATCCCAAACTCGGTGTCGACATCCCATATGCTCCTCCTCCTCCACCCGGACCCAAACTTGAAGACCCCGCGGCGTGTTTGTCCGTAAATGGATTCCCGCGCCCGTCTCCAAACGGGTTCGCATCGTCTTCATCTTCGTCGTCAAAAAATGGATCCATAGGTTGCGCTCCGCCCGAGCGTGGCGTCAACGCTGTTTGAGGCGGCGGGTATGTTGCAGTGGGAGCATAAGATTGAGCATTAGAGCCGTTTTGGAACTGGCGCGCTGCTGGGTTAGAGCGCGAGACGAGAGATGCGAAGTCGTCTGGGGAAGGCGGGGGTATGTCGCGATGTGCCATAGGAGTAGTTTAACAGAACGCGTGAGCCAATCTAGTATGGTTTTGTCGCCTAGAAAGCTGCTATAAATTCGCAGTTAGGACAGCTTACCCGCGCCAGGCGAAAGTCAATTGCAGTAGGTATTTGGCCGATTAATTCGCGTGATACTAGCTTTGATTGATATGAGGATAGTGATGCACCACCAGCCCTAGTTATGTATGACAGCTATTGACCGCCGGAGAGGATGGTGTGAAAACAGTAATCTTGCCGTTGCGACCGCAGCTGAGTCAGCGATGATTTGGCCGCAAACGCCGGGCGCTTGATTGCACTGTCAAAGACATCAACGTGACATCAGCGATCTACTTTACCAACCGATTAAATTACAGTAGGTGGCTTTCCGTGGCACCAAGAATCCTCATAGGTCAGTGGAGGAAGACTACGGCTCCAATGACCTTCCGGTTTTCAGGGATAACGCCGGCCCCACACATTCCCATTTAGGTTTAGGCAAGCTCCAATTCGACAACTTGGAGTCAGGCAGCCGACATCTGGGGCCACAGCACGGCACGGGTTCTCGGAGCACAATGCAGCTGTGCTGCTATGTTCTTTAAGAAAATCTTGCGATGCGACTGCGCCGCTTGTTTTTTTCAGATAGCTTCGTGCTGGACGGGGTGTGAACTTTCAACCATGAATCAGGCAACATTCAGCTGCGCATGTGGCCTATTTATTCACCCTTTCTTTATCATACCATAGATTCCATTCTTCTATAGGATGGTTGTACGTAGAAAGCTCAAATGGCAAAAAGAATCTCAGATTTCTCGTACCAAGCCACTGCTCAATCCGAGAGTGTCCCTCCGCACTCTAAGCTTTCTAAACATTGTGCTCACTACATGGATAGCCTCTCCAGATTATCATTAGAGCGCACCCCATTTACAGCCTAGGCACAATTCCTTGCACCAGCAAAGTCGCGGCTGGCAGTGTTGGCAAACTCCCGACAGCGCAGCTACCACTTCCGCAGTAGTATATGCGCTGCATACCCGGCCCTTGGGATATCCTAGCCTGCTACCACTTTCACTTGATACAAGGATCTTTTGTATTCAATTACCCAACATATTCAGCCCATGATTGCCCTACCAGTCGTTGCAAGTTGTGTACCGAATGTTTATTAGGGCGGGCTGTACTTCCCTTGATAGTGATATATCACTGTATGCAGAAAGAAGCATCTAGCATATTACCAGCACCTCATACTGTACTACACAAAAGCAGTCTCAGCTACCTCGTCCTAACTTTCGGTCGAGCCATTTCTTGTCGGTATGTGCTGCTATAAACTGCCCGCCCCTTCAACCGCCACCGTGCTTCTAGTAAGCGCCACTGCTCATGGCGCTTTGCATGCTGCGCGCCAATTACAGTAATGGCGGCGCTACCTAGGCTAACGCCTCAGAATGCGTGGTTACTATCAGGCGACCGCGCGCAATGGGCCCGCGATTCAGACGCTGGGTGAGTGAATGGTTGAGCCATGACAGACGCCAGCTGATCCTGAGCAGAACCCCTGGACATGCAAACCAACACGAACAGTCACACAACTGCAGGTTGTATATTAACAACTGGGCGCTAGGAGTTATAGGGCTGCTCACGAGCTCATGTTGGCTCCTACAAGTAATTTATTTGCAAACTAACCTCGGACTGGGACCATCGACGAGTACGCTAAATACAATGAAAACTCGCGACTATAAAACGGCCAACACAGTAAATGCACCACTGGTAACTCTCCAAACGTTTACTACCCTGAAACTATCCAACATTTATGATTTGAATGCATTCATTTCGCCAACCTGCCTTCGTAATGGATTGGGCGTAGCCCTGACTGCCAATTCAAACTCTGCATTTCAGGAAAACAAGCTACGCCTCCTTCATCCCGAAACAGCCTCCAAATAGATTCTAACTGCCAATTGCTCATCTGACAGAAGGAAAATATGTGCCAGTCGCGCTTGCTCAGTGATGCGCGCGGTTCATAGCTTAATTCGACACTGCTGACATCGCTTCGCTACATTCGAGCGTCGCCAGCCGCGCCGTTCATCCGCGCAACCCCAAATGGCCTCGGTGGATACTAGTAAAAGAATGTGCTGTGTGAGTGCATTTCCCAAACCCCGGACCCCAAACGTAATAGTGTTCAAGTTATGCCGCTTACAGAAGTTTTACGCAAAATACTGGGCCTAAGGCAGCGATATGGGGCCCTGGCTATGTATACTGTATAATTCATATATGAATACATACAAAACCTACGATTAAGGCAGGCAGGGAAACCGTCACGCCGCCAAAGAGGCAATGAGGGGACTGAGCCATGACGCGAAAATGACTGCGAGGGTTACCTGTTTAAGCAGTGTTAAAGGGGTGGACGGGAAAGAAGAAACGAGAGCGATTCGAGAGGAGAGTGATTATTCGAATGCTGTCTGTGCGCATATATGGTCGCGTGAACGGGCTCTCGGCGGGCACTGACCTCAGGATTAACGAAAAAACGCGCCGCTCGTTTTTCTTCGGACGGGTTGGTGCAGGGTTGAGTGTGAATCTTTAACCATAAATTCTGACAACATTCAAATTTGCGCTTACGAACTATGCTCTTGCTCTTTCTTTCGTACATCAAAAAATTGTGCTACCCTACACAATAACGAACAAGGCTATACACATGAAGCTGGGATGGCAAAATCAATGCCAAACTGTCCACACAGCTCATTATTTACCTTGAGAGCATTACTCGGTGCCCCAACCTTTCTGAGCTTAGTGCTAGCGTTCATCGCCTTGTTACCTCTTGGAGCGAGTTGCCCATTTGAGCTCTAGGTATGAATGCCTGCGCCTGTGAGCTCGCAGCTGGCGGTGTTGACAAACTTCAGACGGCGCAGTTACCACTTCCTCCGCAGTGTATGCGCTGTACCCCTGGTTCCAGGGTCACCCCGACCTGCTACTACCCTCGTTGATATTTGAATACTGTAGATATCATGCATGTAAAATCTTCGAATGTATTCTATCTATGGTTACGCTACAAAACGCCCATGGTTTATACGCCGAGAGTCCATCAGGGTAGGCTGTGCCTCCCGTCGGATACATTATTCAGAAGCATATCTTAAATCCCGAGTGGTCACCAACACTGAAAAACAACATAAGTTACCGCGCTCTAGCTCTGTTTCTTCTCTCGCTGGCTAAAACAGACTAATTGTAGAACTCTTCAAGCGCCACTATGCCTCGATTGAGCGCCACCACGCCCTCACTCGCCCATTGTGCTTTGCACGTTAGCGCCTAAATCCATGGTAGTGCTATCTA
This sequence comes from Ceratobasidium sp. AG-I, assembly GCA_015039395.1. Classification (NCBI taxonomy): domain Eukaryota; kingdom Fungi; phylum Basidiomycota; class Agaricomycetes; order Cantharellales; family Ceratobasidiaceae; genus Ceratobasidium; species Ceratobasidium sp. AG-I. The sequence goes on along the minus strand of MU132143.1, from coordinate 243,238 downwards.
GGACGCGCGAGCATTTACAGACGCTGGCGCACAATACATTATCAGAGATCCAGGCGCTATGTGGGGAAACGGCTGGGCTGCACCGTAATCGGCGTCTGCCGCCCTGACTAAGATTTCAGTACATGCAAGTCAGGATTTTACATTACCCCAGGTGCAAGCCCAATATCTTCAGTTGAGTACTAGAAACTTTGAGGCTATTCAAGGGCCCCTGCCTGCCCCAACGAGTACAATCAAGCGTCTCATTTCCGATACCATCGAGACATTTTGCAATTGCGGCTTTTACTGGGACTGAGATGTTTTACAAAACATATGCCAGCGGAATTTTGAGCTCGCTAAAGACGGTTGGGAGCCCTTCAGCAGGGGGTTTAGCGACAATGTTGTACTGCGGCACCGTACAAAGTATGTCATACGTTCTACGAGCACTGTCATAAGTAAATCAATCCTCTAGCGCCCGTGTTTCAGGAGCGAGTAACGTAACTCGGGAAAAGCAGTGCGGTTACCTATCCGGGTTAGTATCTGAGTTGAGGGGTTCGGAAGTGATACGTAGTTTCAATTGTATCTGCGAATCTCAATGTGAATTTCTGGTTGGGGTGATTGACGAACCACACGACGTAAACCTCCAACCAATACGGTATATGCGCTACCAGCGAATCTCCAACTTCTCCCTAGCTAGTAAGTATACCACAAATTCCTTAGGGCATTTCATTTGAACTGATTCATTTCGATCGCCAGCACTTCGCCAGTCCATTCAGTTCAGTGGCGTTTCGAACGCCACTGCCTGCCAATTCGATATTTCATCGCAGCAAAACAAATCTGCGCCTCTTTCAACCTCAACAGCCACCAAATAGTTTTAGCTGCCGGTCGCTCATCGTGACGAGAAACCTGCAAATCCATGCCAACCGCCTTTACACATCGGTGGACTTCAACTGAGGGACGCCCGAAGTAGAGAGCATAGGCTGACGCTGCTGACATTGTCGCGCCACATCTGAGCACCACGTAGGCGCTCATCCATTCGTCCCCACGGCTATAGCGGATACTGCTATCCGCGGCCAATACATACCGATGCTCCTCGCCGAAGGTCATTACTTATGGTCTATAGATGAGCAGGATGGGTAGTGCTACGGCAATAGTGTTACCAAGACTGCATACAACATAGTCAAGAAGTCGAACAATCCAGCCTTTGCGGTTGGAGACGTATGAACTACAATACAGTAATCGCCAGCTGTTAATCCATGCTGGGTCGCTTTTGAATTCAGTTAATGCAAGTATCCGATCTTGATAGCGGCGGCAACATCGTTTACGTTTTTCTGGTGTGTAGCATAACCCCACGCCATCAGTAGGCTTGCACTGCACAATGAGGCTCTGGGAAATCCTACTCTATAATACTAAGTAGAGCTTCGGGACACACAGTAGGATACAAACCTACCTAAAAATCCTATTCAGTCGCTGCGCCGGTCTGCTCCGATGCTTCGATTCCCCACACCCAGCTTATCCTGTCCTTAGCCCCAGTTGAAATATGACTTATTGTGCTAGGTTGCGCTAGCATTTGCACCTTCTGCGAAGCATGGGATCTCCAGCCTGGACTTCGTGCCCGGGCAGGACACTCTACAACGAGCGCTCTAAATCCCAACTTCGGGAACTTACCAGTTTAGCGAACCCTCACTCCTATCACAAGTCTATGAGATATTGAGCATAGAGCATTGTCGGCTGCTTTGAAGTATGCAGTCCTCCCGCACTTGGAGCTTTGTCTAGATCTGTCTCATCGAGGTGTCAGAACCCAACATTCGAAGGTCTACTGCCATACGTGCTTGATAGATAGAACACTCCGTAGGAAAAACGAGCGCCAGTGTAAACGTGTTCGAGGCCTCTCCGGCCAATCGGGAGTTATGGGGCAAGGAGCCGCGAACGATCAGTGTAGTTGTTTGATAACGAAACGAGGTACCACTGCCCACCGATTTTACTTTTTTGGTTAGCGATGGGCAACCCCCGCGACACGTGCCTGTGAAAAACCCCACGCCATCTGGATCGGATAAAGTTAGAAGCGAATCAACAAGCGCTAAAACGTCCATAAGCATACGTGTAATTAATATACATGGAATGCGAAGCTCTGTACTGTCGAAAATAAAGATTCTAAATTTACAGCCCACAAATTGGAATGGAAAAGAATGAGGGGACAGAGTAAGAATATCAAAATACACTATTAACGAAGTTGGACTTTTAACGTGGAGCCTCCAAGACACCCAATAGTAGACAACCGCATGATCCGAATGGGCCGCTAGGAACGAACCTACACTAGTCATATAACATAGTCAAAGCAAAATGCTCAGGATGAAGAACATAAATGACCATAGAAGAAGACCCTGAGGCAAAGAGTTGACAATCGCAATGCGTTGCACGCCAAAGATTACTTCCTCGTGCTTTTGGAAGTACGTTGACTGTAAGGGAGTAGGGTTAGTAACCGAAATCTCATTCGAAGGCGCTGTAAGTACTCACAGCATCGGCGGCGTGCTCTCCAAGGTTCTGGGAGTCATTGAGGAGGTGGTAGCCTCCCGCAGCAGACACGAGCGCGAAAAGAAGTGAAGTGTGGGGGATAATACTGAAGAAGCTTGCGCAGCGAGACGAGATGAGGAGGGATGCACTGCAGAGACACGAGACAATTAGTATCATATATAGGCGCCCAGTAAATATAGACGTACATTGCAAGGATGCATGACTGTAATAGACAACGGAGCACGAAAATCAGTTCATGTGTGGCGAGTGTCTGAGCGCTAGGTGCATACCAGCTGGATAATTTGAAACCATTCCTTTTCATTGCGTGCTTTGAACTTGCGCCATTCATCTGTGTACGCGATACGGTCGGCCCATGCTCTGGAACAGCGCCCTAGGTGGGCCTCGGGCATCCCCAAGAAGATGCGCGAGACCGAGGCGTACGTCCCCCCGAACTGCGGCGGGTTGTCTGATATACTGACAAACCTGTCCAGTCGGGCCTCAGGAGTCCCGTATCTGTTGATCACACGACTCTGCATGATCATGTTCCATAGCCGGGCTTTCATAAAAACACACCTCAGTTGCGATCATATGTAAGAACGATTTAAAAAACTGACCTATCGCGTATGTTTGATTTACATCTCCTTCACTACTGAAGGCGTCTAGTACTTTAAGGTGGCTTTCGATCTGCTGTGTCGTCATAGGTGAGGTCGAACCGTCCGAAGTGGCAGAGTCAATGGCGTTACTGGCCAGCACATTCTTCAACAACTGCAAGTCCCCTGGAGTCGAAAAGTACGGAGCTGGGAAGTTCTCCATATGGATCCAGTACTCGTGCTCGTGCTTTGTACTGTTCGCTCCGTAGAAACTGTCCGCCATATCATCCGCTACCCAGACAATAGACTTGCTCGCATGAACGACCACATAGTAATCCACGCGCCACCCAGTGAGTTTTACGAACACAGTGACAGGCGCCTGGACGGTATGATCGTCGCACTCGCTAAGTATGTGTTGAGCGAGCGAGAGATGGGCAAATGTTATAGGTTGGCAAGAGACGACGTTTTCGCTGTAGAAGATAATCGAGCCCTCGGGGTGTGCGGTTGTCTCGCCAGAAGAACCGAGAGGTTGCGAGACTGCAGTAACACCTTGGGCCCCAGTGGCTTTTCTGGCAACGGGCAGAGCGTAGTCGGGCTGGCTGTTAATCTGGACGTGGTCGCTGGAGGCAAAGCGATCTACATCAAGAGGAGTGATCGGGACTAGAGAGTAGACCTTGGGGTTCGACATGTTGAGGTGAGGTTGGTAGGGCGGGCTGGTGGGGCGGGCTGTGGCAAAGTACTTCGAGCGGAAGTATGGGGTGGGTACGAAGAATTTTAAGTAGTGGTGAAGACGAAGGGCCCAGCATTTATATGGCAGTTGCCCATCCATGATCCAGGTTAGGTGATGGGCGGGAAATGTAAGTGGCCCACTTGCGACAGAACCGGCTTCTCGGATAGTTTTCAGGGTTCTTGATGCCCGAGGCGGTGCTCGGATCGGCGTCCAAAACCGGACAACAAATTAGTCAGCATCGCCATGATAGATTTCCCGGACTTTGCACAGCGTTCTCTCAGGTCAGCCCGCTTCTACAAAACACCTTACTAGTGCAGCAACACGAATAGTCTCAATAGACCTGTGATTCTTTTCATGCATAGCTACGTCATGTGGCGAGGGTGGTGATTAGGAAATCGGCATTGGACTAAGACCAGTCTCTTCAAGAGCTTAAATCATCATGTACAGAAAAGAAACTGCAAATAATATCGATTGCGAGCGATAGTAATTGTTGGTCCTGATTCTCGTGCGACTATCTTCGGATAATGGTGAGTGGCTAGACGCTAAACCTGACGACAAACCTACTCGAGAAATACTATTAGTTGGGTTCTTGACAAAGGGGCGATCCAGACGTTCAAGACAACAGAACCAAGGGATAATCTGCTCATTGCGTAATTCCGAAACCCATAGGGGAAATATACGATACAGTAGTGTTCGATGCTTCAAAAGCTGACTTGGCCGTGTTTGTGTTGTGGCTATGTAGTCTATATGCGGTACTTGTGAAAGAGGGATTACCGTGGGATGGCGGTCGCCGGCGGGTGGCTGTAATTCGGGGCACTTTTGACCGACGATGAGACGCGAAGACTCGGGCGTGAACATAGCTGTCATCCACGGCAATCTGAGACTGAGGACTCCGATTGTTCCTGCACAACCACAGCTGCGCTGCCACAAAAGGCTTTATTATACGTACATGCCAAATATCGATCCGCACCGCGACAAGAGCCCGCCGGGCCTTCGCCCTACCGCCGGAAAATGCCGAACTGATTTTGAAATAGAGAAAGTGCGGCTCCTGGCTATCTGTGTTCTAATTCGACACCGAGCCATCCTGTAGTTTCTCACAAAACTACAGACGAGATAGTCGAAGTCACAAGAAAAACTGAATAGTATTCTAATACGTCCAGTCATACAAAATTGGCTGTGCGTTGTGAGTTGGCTGAAGACTAACGGGCATCACGGCCACGACAACCGCGATACCAATTAGGTTTTCAAAGACTCATTCACTTCTACAGTAGGAGGATGTACGCGCTCCTGGGTTTGCCGCCCTTAATCCTAATAAGGGAAGGTAAAATATGTCTCGTTTTCTTTCCGCCTTCACGTCAACGAGAACGTTTATGAGATGATTGGATGTGTGGGCCCCAAGCCGGCCCCTCAATTCTTTTTTTTTGGGCTTGGTTTTGGCGCCAGGCTTCGGAAACTTGGTGGGGAGTGGCGCCCGGGAAAGATTCGTGCTTATGAAGCAATTTACTTTTCACGTATTGCCAGGCCAGAACGGCATCACAAGCTCCGAATAGGGTTCGCCAATCGACTAAAGACGGATCAAAAGACTTGACGTATGAAAGTGGAACACGGTGGGTAGTTGAACTTTGGTGGTCATCATTCCTTCAGCGGAGTAACAACACGTTCGGGATCGAACAACTACCCTCCTGCTCTCATCCAAAATCCTGTGAAGAGCTTGAAGACATGAGCTTGACCGCACGATGCAAAGGCGCGTGTGAGGCACGAATATTGGAATTCGGAAGAAATTAGAGCCTAATAAGTGAAATTGAGATCATCCACAAGGGAGGGTATTTGCAGCTGCTTGACAACAAAAGAACCTATCAATTACCATAACTGTACGCAGAAACTACCTGAGCGCTTTTGTTATAGGCATAGCGGTTTCAACGATTTGAGATACCAGCCAGGCGGACGCACCGTGTTACTGGGGTCTTTATCAAACCAGTACGTGTTGATGAGACGCCCAGCATGACTCTCCCCCTCGTGTGAGAAAACCTCTGTTTTTGCCATGAAGAGCGAGTCATATCACGTCTCAGGCCATACACGGTAGTATTTACGCGTGTCCGTCAGGTTTTTTTTTCGTCAGGTATGTCCGTTGAGGCAACTCAAAAAACCAAATCTAGGTTGTTTGTGAATCACGTCACATTACCTGCTGCGTTGCGCGGCACCAGTGGCATCGAGTCAAGAGCGGCTCGGAAAAGACAGCTGGCTGAATTCAAACTTTTGCAAATTCCACTCTCGTGTTGAACTTCAATTTAGCCGCTTGCAAATACGAGTTCAGCCTTTGTGGATACTTGTGGTATATAACTGCTTTACTATAAGATAGATACAATGCATGATACTATTTCGTGGTAACTAGACCAATTTACTTTCTCATCTCTCACGAACGCCCCTAATCTCATCAGATTTGCTTCTAATTAATTACCCACCTTTAGGATCGATGAGGGACCGTCATGATTTGCTGGGTTTCAGTGCAGTGCTCATGCTAGGCGACCTCTAAAGTACAAATAATATTCAGTCAAAATTATAGCATTGACAGGCAATCTCAGCGCGCTCGCTGTCAGCCTTGGCATGTCTTGAGTTGTGGCTTGCGCGAACCAACGGGCCACTGACACCAAACACGCGGTAATGCGGAAAAAGTCGGATGCGAACTATGCTATTCTTCGCACATAGATTACTACAGAGTCGTAGGGATCCGATTGAAGTGAAAAGTATGACTTTAGAAGTGTGTGATGTTCCCCTTCTCTGCCAATGAATCCAGGACGTCCCAAGCGCACACTTTTCGAGCGGAAGAAGCCGGTGGATGGACACAATTCCTCTCGGGATTGACTTACATCTCACCGTTGACATATTCGCCCACTAACTATAATAGCACCCTGGACATTGCCAAAGACTATCAAGCGGGTGTCGCTTAAACCACGCCGAGCGTCCGCGGGCAATGAAGGCATACATTTGACATCGTCGTGTCGGGAATGCACCAGGGAACATTTCAATGACTTTGCGCCTTGATTACCATGCTGCCTACTTTGGATCTATACACCACATTAGGGCTAGTAAATCCAATGCATGCGGTTCACGTCGAGCCCCCTCGCTCACCTTACACGAACGCGAGGTACCGGATACCGACTCCTAGCCCAATACGTACTTGCACATCAGGCATTGGACCGGAGACGGCCCAAAAGCGTAGAAATACACCATAAGTGGCGTGCGAGGGCTTTATGTGCAACCTATGCATGCGGCAGTGTATATGCATTAGCAAGAACTTCTAGAAAACGACTTTGTGTCACCGGATGTACCGGGGAAGACATTTCGGGGTCTCAACCAGGCGCTGGTCAATAATTGGCTGCGCGTCCGAATTACTTTACCGTAGCCGTTCATTGCCGAGCTTGGAGTCAACCGGCTTCAGTCTGACACCGGTCGTTGCAGTTGCAGCAGCAGCAGTTAATCGATGTACGTCAGAGAGCTTTATTCAGATATTCGGAGACCTCGATTTCCTGGCCGGTTCACTGTAAAAAAAACTGTATGTCTTCTACGTATGGATTGTTGGAATACTGTGGATTGTGGCGGCTTGTTGGTTTAGCATAGACCTAGTCAGTCAACCCATTGCAATTATTGCGGATATTTGTAAATACCATAATGGGGGCTCTTCAATATAGGCGGCGGAAGTATCAGCAACACTCGCCTGCCTTCTCATATTGGAGAACCTGCGGTAGGATCGGTGCTGATCTATAATTAGCGCCGTAGATCGTCAGGGACCTCATATCTTCGGCCAAGTCAGGTTGCCCGATGCTTGCTTATTCTAGCCGAAAAGGTTTCAGAGGCAGTCAGGCTCCAACAATTGTGTCTTGATGTTCAGCACAACGTACTGAGCTGCTACGTTGGCTTACGGCGAACACTAAAGTTTGGATCTACAATTTAGGTTTAGCGCTTTATTGTTGGACAAAGGCCACCTCGGCGCACCCCTTTTATTTGTCATTAATATCTGGGGAATGATGCATTGTGTACGAGGGGGGCAGCCAAAACACAACGCAGCTAAGTTCTGATGGGCAATTAGACGGGTGTAATAATGTTGGGAAAGGCAGCATTGAGCGCAATGCATATTTTCAGGGGGGTTCAGTTCCTGCCCTTGCTTTGATTGAACTAGAACGATGCTACATTAAAAGATGGGCCTGCTCGACGAGTGAAGCCCAGAAGAAGCGCAAGATTTTTGTCACCTTGATCATTTCCGGCACGCTCTGTCATAAGTCGCTGGGTAAGACATAGTGTAGGGCCCTTAGTAATACCAAGGACGCGAAATCTTGGCTTGTTATCACCCCTAACGAAGAAAATGAACACAGTACGCCCCACTTTTGAAGGAAACTGTCATTTGATGACCACTAGCAAATAGCGGTAACAAACCACTAAGTTCGACGATACAACTGGTCTAGGAGATAGTATGGGCACCCTATCTCCGCGTTGACTTGCCGGGGTTTCAGCGCTCAAAGAAGCCGGTGGTCCAAGCCGCCCATAAATAAACGAGAGAAATCAAACCTTCACACTTAGTTTCTAGAGTGCACAATTTACATAGGTACTACAGTAGTCGTATCCTACGGTACCAAAAGCAAGCAACGTTGCATTATATTCACGAGTGACGCAACATTGACGTCGTCGACTTAGTCCGTAAGACAAAGGACCGCATTTATTTGCGATTGTACAACATATATGCGCTCGGGGCAGAAACATATTTATTACTTTTCACTGATCACTGGTGAATGGTTCTTACCAGAGGACAATTTTACCCTGCGGGGGATGGGCATTGGTGGCGAGACGCTAAACCCCGGGCATGGACGGGACTTTCATATCCGGCTGTGTTCACCGGGAACTCTGTGTAATAGGGACTTTAGGCTCGGCCGAAATTTCAAAATACGGTGCTTCAGTTCACTACAATCTTTCAAGATAAGAGGACCGGAAATTCATGTATGCTTGTTCTATGCCTAAAATAACCCCTACTTGCACAAATTTCCGGTGCTTTTGTAGTGCTCGCTGCAGCAGGACGAGGCAGCGGAATTTCAATTTACGGCCGAGCCTAAAGTCCCTAATATGACTGCAATACTGCAGGTGGATTATGCTCCACTTGAGAATATCTATCGTAGTGTCTGGATTTGAACGGTCGGCGGTCCGATTCCGCTCGCTAGCTATTTAGGAGAGTACAACATAGTAATTAATTAACCTAAACAAAGACAAAGAATACAAGAAGGCCATTTTGACCTTTGCCTGTTCTAAACTTAAAGAGCATGACAAAGCCTCCTGGATTGGTAGCCTCACAGAGGAGAAATTGTAAGGAAACCTATGTTTTCGTGATATGTCCAATTATCCTAAGTAGACTCACTAGTCCACGCTTGCCAAGTACAGCTTAGAACTCTCTAACGGCCAAGCTTGAACTAGATAATTTCACGCAGGAAACCCAGAAGCGGCGTTTCCAATCTGCTTCAATTCTTTTCGTATGGCTTCCTGAAGTGATTTTCTATCTTCAATAGTAAATCTGCAGGTGACCACCTACGCTGTTGATTTAGGAGGTGGCGGACACGTGAGGATTCCTGCAATAATCCCATGTTTCCAAACAAACGTGGGATAAAACACCTGCTCGGAGGAGTTCTGGTGTCCCGAGTCATGCGAAAGCCAGCGGTCGACCGCTGAACTGCTGTTTTGGCGACGCATGAAAAAGAGCATGTGGATTGGAACATCAATCGATTATTCGAGGCCTAGTCTACTCCAAACAAAAGGCCGTACTCGTGGTCTCAAAGACCACCACGCACAGCCAGGGAATCAGGTGCCGAGTATCGTATTGTTTTGCACCAGGACAAAGTCCGCTCCCCTAAAGCTGACGACTCTCAAAAGTTACGTACGGAAGCATAAAACGTCCTAAAGCGGGTGATTTCGCCACTGCTTCCGCACCAGCGCGATTCTGGTGAATCGCATCAGACAATGTCAGTGGATTCGGCGTGTGAGCCTGTACATAGTAAATAAAGCATAGCATACACTCACCGAATGCGCTGCCCAGGGAGATCAGTGGTCGGGATTTTTACCGGCAAGCGATCGGCTCCGACATCAATGGTTGAAATAA